>JAOUQW010000011.1:1435367-1448371 GCA_028565825.1 Olivaichthys viedmensis
GCCACTGTTGGGCCCTTGAGCAAGGCCCTTAACCCTCCCTGCTCCAGGGGCGCTGTATCATCTCTGACCCCAGCTTAACGATATGCGAAGAATCAATTTCACTGTACTGTACTTGTATATGTGACAATAAAGGAACTTTCTATTCTATTCTATCTATCCAAACACATCTCATCCATGTATCTCTTCATCCATTCATCTCTTCATCTATCTATCCATCCATCAAGATCAATTAATTTTTATCATGACTTAAGAGAAGCTGATTTTGGTCCCCAACGACCTCCTGTGAAAGACCGTTGATAGATTAGCAGCCATCATGAGATGAACATATTCTCTTCATCTCTCTCTCCTCCCCCAGTCTCTTTCAGTCTTAATCGGTTATTCTCATTGCTACTCTCCATTTCCTTCTCTTTTTTCTCTCTATCCCCTCTCTCTCTCTCAATCTTAGATATGGTCTTTCCTGGCCTCCCTCTCTTTTCCTTTCTTTTTCTCTCTCCCCACACTCTATTCCCCCTCTCATTTTCGCACACTCCCTCTCGCTCAATTTTTCTTCTCCATTTCCCTCCTTCTGTCTTCCCGTCTCTCCTTCTCTCCCTCTCTAAACATGCCTGACCATAATAATCTCTCCTTTGGGAATGATCATATCCCTGGTCAGCCAGGGCAGAACGATGTTATTTACTGTTGCTCTCTAAAACACAGTGTTGTGGTCTCATCCTCATTGCTATAGCACATCCTGCAATGATAACAACCTCCTACTTCCTGTCTATTACCATATCAACCACATAACGCTGTCCTCGGCTGCCTGAAGTGACCAATGTGAGGGCAGTCTAACCCCCCATAGCAACAGCCTGACAGCCAATCCGAAGGTTGCCAGATCCCCATGGTTTGTGTGTCTCTTTTTGGTGTTTCCGACTAACTTACTGGCTGAGAGACAAAAGCACAGGCCATGATTCACCCGCACGCATACACCTACAATCACAGAGTCACATTCATACATCCTCACATAGAGAACAGATTGTTCATTTTAGTTTGGTGTCACATGGTCATTCCGTCTGGCGTTCTGCAACTTATGAGACACTCGAGGATGAGTGTGAATGAAAGTGTGCGTTTATGAGAGTCTAAATGCCACTCAAATATGAATAGAGTTTATTAAAATACAGACAAGTCTAGGCAGCGATAGGGCCAGGGGGACAAAGCCTGTGAATCCCTGGACAGAGCAAGGGTTTGTGGGATATGTATAGTCACTCAAGCATATGATGGTAGGGTTTTTATGCTACAGGTAGGGAAGGGTTCAATATTACATTTTTCCCCCAATTGTCTAGTTTTTCCAAATGGACAAATAAATTCATTGTTCATTTACCCATTGGTCCAGACGGGTTAGCGGCCCTTTTTGCTGGCATACACGAGATGACACAGATATTCATCAGGATGTCATGATGACAAATAATGATCTGGCTTAGTCGGCCTCGTTAGGGTAAAGACCCTGACAAAAAATCTATGACAGAAAAATCAATAAGGATCCCGCTCCACAAAAGCTTATAACTTTGTCTCATACTCCCACTGTGTTAACATTTAAATCTCTCATCCCTTTTCAGATCATGAACAAGCAATGTGATTAGTCAGACTTGCTATGATTTGCTATAATCTACCATTACCAAACATCAACTTGACTTTCAACGCTGCTGTCCCAGCGGTGTCTTGTACTTGGCCAATCGTTACTGTCAAACCCCTGTAGGCTCTCTCTGACTCCTGACCGTGATAATCACTTGACCTCAGTGGGGTCACGGCCTTTAACCATGGTAATCTAGGGCAACCCAGTTGTTGGGCTGTCTAGGTGGGATACGCTACTCTGGATTGTCCTCTACTCTTTTTTTTTTTTTTTGCTCCTCTATTCTTGGCCTAAAGTTCTTTTCAGCTCTCTCTTGATTTATCCAGATGACTGTAACCACGGATATGGCACATTTTATCCATATATATTCACATATTACAGATATTCAACATCTGTTTCCACTAATTTTACTTTTTTGATTTATTTTCAGAATGATCTTATGGTTCAGACGAAGGATTGTGAATCTCAGTGAGAGTGACGGAGTAAATGGTTTCATCACACATGACGCTGTAACCAAATTAGACACCGTAACCAAATTAGAGACAAACAACGCAGAACCCAATGTCTGGCGCTCCAACTTTACTCTCTGGGTAACACAACACAACACACACACTATACCTACACTCATTATTTTATATTTTATCAGCTACCAAGTGCAACAAACAATTAAATACTCTAACTTCCAATACTTTTAAGTCTTTATTTACATTGGGTATCAGTATGTTGACGTTGTATTATGCCTATAGACGGGTTAAACTACGCAAGCTAATTTGACTCCGATGGGTTGAGTAATGCAGGGATTGTATATGTTCCCCTTGTATAACCAGTAAGCTCATTTTAAAATGATTATAAATTGATGTTTACATTTTTTTTAATAAAATTTTTTTCAGGGCCTTTAGCATACGGTATCTAAAACATACAGGTGACGAGTTTTATTCAAATGTATGTGAGTTTACGCTCCTAGAAACAATTAACATGTATGAAAACAGAAATTCAAAATGAAATAATAATAAGTATAAAAAATGTCAGACGATTATGTGTTTGTAATATTTTTTTAAATATAATCTTGGTATCGGGCCTTGTGATTCTATACTATATCGGTAATTAAGTCAGAATTGTGGCATAATGACAACACCTGTAAGTGTACAATTACTGTTTTTTATTTTATTTTATTACCCCATTTTAGTCCAATTTGGTCATTGCCAATTCTCATCCACTAGCTAGTTCTCGCCTATCGCACGACGGCTACCAACCAGGAAGGATGAGGGCTAACACATGCTTCCTCCAATACATGTGCAGCTCTGCCATGGCATCTTATTGAACTGCTGCTCATGTAACGTCACAGGGCAGCCGAACGCACTTGGAGAAAAGCGCCAACTGCCCTCTTCTGTATACATGAACTCACAGACACCCACGATTGACTAGTGTCGCCCTGACAGGGGAGAGAGTAATGCCATCCCTCCCACCATTTTTGGGCTGTCAAAGTCCTTTAAAAATTAAATGCTATATCTTTTAAGCAATTAAAGTGCATTTTATTATTAATTAGCGTATCATTTTATACTGACACAAACCACAGAAGGTGAAAATTGTGTCGCTTTCTTAAGCGAAATTTTATTTTTTGAAATCATGAGATAATTTTATCATAAACTTTAATGTTTTAAACTTGTTTTTTTATTTATTTACCTAAAGTAATGTTTTTTGTCGCTGAGATTTAGCTAGATTTTACATTTCTTATGCGACCCTGGATCCACGCAAATATTCGCCATCTTTAACTCGTCTTCTCGCAGGAATAGTTTTATTTTATTTTATTCAAGCCCCGTTGAACACACAGATAGGCTGTATCCCAAATGGCTTTCTGCTCACTATAAATGCTCACTATTTAGGGTACTGCAAAAAAAACCATGTAGTGCACAAAAGAAATGACTCCAAGTGCATGTTGGAAATTGTTGATTACTCACATACAACATTTATTATTTTTTTTATAAATGTAATGAGAATATTGATATTCGGCCAGAAAATTTAGGAAATGTGTATTGTGATAGACTTGCGTTAGGTGACTAAAAGCAGAATATGCTTTCATGTACGTATAGTATATTTTATAAAAATTTAAATAGTTTTCAAACATTGAAAGTCACCCAAGTACATATATGCACAGACAGAGTGGCACACACCTATATATGGACATACACATCTTCCCTCCAGCACAAATGCACACACACACACACAAACCCAAATCAATATGGCTGAAAGCTGAAGCAGTCAACAGGATTAAGTGGATTTGGTTCAGCTATTGCTTCGTTTACACACCCTATGCCCTAAAAATCAATAAGGTTGTCTACGACTGCTTTACTCTATAAGAGATTTCTCTTTCACACACCATCTAGTCCTCTAGCTTATTCCTCTTCTGCCTGTTTCTTCCTACCCATCCCATTCTCACCTCTCCATTTTGCCCTTGCCTCCATCCCTATGTCTTTCTTGTACATGGAAGCTCTCGACTAATAAAAACCATCAGACAGTAAACACACAGTAGGTTCTTTCTGTATCTGTGAGCTTACCGGACCATTCAGCGTTCCATGTGCCAGTGTGAATACAGTCAACAAGCAAGTCTGCATTCAATGAGAAAAAAGGATCACAGTGCACAAAATCTGCGTAGTGCTGCACACGTTTGTGCGTTTATCAGTCATTGGTGTGCGTGACAGGTGCAGCATTTGTGCCACGTGTGATGGTATATTGAGCAATCTATGCCACCTGTTACACCCCACCAAGCTGTTGCCTCCTACCCAGCTATCTGTGGGTTCTTCACACTCACGACTCCCTTACTCATCCTCCCCCAGTACGAGCAGTCTATGAGATAAGCCTCCTCCAGTACAGAATGTGTGTCTGCGTTACATGTTGGCTGAACTGATAGTAAGAGTGTGAGTGTGTTATGTTATATGCTGGGTCGTGTCTGGAAAGAGGTCAATTCCTGACTAATTTGGCTGGTAATGTGTGTAGGTAGCATGGAGTGTGTCACAGTGCCTTTTTCCGGCCTATACACATGAAAAAAAATAAAGCTGACAAGTGCACATCAGCACTGAAAACTGGCAATGTAGCTAGCAATAGCACGTTTTTTGAAAGACATGAATTGTGATTTTTTATTTTTATTTTTAAAGATAAGTCAATATTCTGTTACTGTTTTCGCAAAACTTAAATGTATGACCTAATGTACAGTTGCAGTCAACTGACAGTTTCACCACAGGCTCATTTTTTAAAAAACCTATTAGTATGTTTATGCCAATAAACACCAAAAGGTACTAAACTGTACCTTTCAGGGTACAATGCTTGTCAGTGGGGTACATCCTTTGTACCTTTAAAACTAATTGGACCCTAAGGACCATTTTTGTATCTTTTGATGGGACATTTACCTTTTGTACCTTTACTTTCTGACAGTGTAGGTAAATAAACAGTCATAAACCTGTATTTATTCACCTTTTCAAAAGAGTATTACATATTAAATGCAACAAATAATATTGGATTTTTTATTTTTTTTCCCCAAATGGTCTTGTTTGTGAGAGCACAAAATATAATTTGCATAAATCTGCTCCATAAAATTTTTAATTAGGCCATTTTTTTCTCAATGATAATTGTATTATTTGAATAATTAACTAAGAAACTTTTTCTAGGTAATAAGGGAGTCCGAGGAAGTTCATAAATGGGAAATATTTCTCTCAATATGAAGGTGATGCTCCCATACTGGGCTGGGGTTTTAGCAGGACTGTAAAACGCTCTGCAACTTCTTAATGACTCCATTTCTTCCCGTGGCTGTTTATAACACATTGGCTGAGCCAACACCACGCACACATTCACTATGAATGCATTAAGAAACTTTAACAAGTAAAGCACTTTAGGCGATTAGCGTGATGCATTAACTGTGGCAGCCCTAATATGCAATTGCATACGCACTGTGTATCCTTGCACATGTCCTTCATTGACAAATAGAACAGATTTTACTTAATTTCCGTATCCTCCTCTTACTCTTTCCATCCTCCATTTTTGTTCTGATGCTGTTTGATAGGCACAATGCTAGTCATAAGACGTCAGTGATCATGTGCAGTACCGTGCACACCAAATCGCACCCTCATAAATTTCATTACAAGATCATCTACCCCATACATCCATCCCTTTCTCCATTTCTCTGCTCCATCAAGGACGTATGCAATAAATACCTCTGTGAAGTTGGCATCTAATAAGAATACCATCTAAATAGAAATTGAATAAAACTTATATCATTTGTCTGTGCTGTGTTTGTGCGGATTTGTGCCATAAAAAATATTGTTTGTGGTGGTTTGATTTTTGTGATATTATAACGACGACATTTCAATGCAAGTCTATGGCCAAGAGTGATGTCAAAGTGCATTACGCCCCATTCAACTCAAAACCAAACCAAAAATCTACCCAAATTAGTATTAAATCATTTGTGCTGATTTGTTCTATACAAAAATAGTTTGTGCCTGTTTGATTTTTTGAGAAATCGCTGTGACCTCACTCTCGGCCTTTGACTTGCATTGATGTATAACGCTATAATGTCTCAAAATCCAAAAAGGCACAAACAATAGTTTTTATGGCACAAATCAGCACAAATGACACAGCCAACTTTACGGAGATGCAATACATTTTACACACAGGTTCCAAACAGTAAAAAAAGACTAGCAGTTTTTCCTTTTCTTAACATAAACGTCAGAACATCCAGGCACCCCGAAATAGCCTGACATGGTGTGACGAAGCTAGTCCTTTCCTCTGTCCTACTGTGAACAGCAGAATCTCAGCCCAGAAAATTTGCTACTCTGTGTGTATGTGTGTGTGGGCAAGCTAGAAACACTGCCAGAAGAATCCTGGGCGGCAAGGAGGTGGGAGGAACATTTGTGTGGGACAAGGATAAAAATGGAAGTGGGAGTGAGAAAATGAATGAATGAAAGGAGCAAGAGAGAGAGAGAGAGAGAGAGAGAACGCAGGGTGTAAGCTTATGTGACTTCTTCATAATGTTATCATCGCTCAACCGACTTTTTCAATTTTAAAAATGTCTACTCCTGCTCCATCTGCCAACACGGGGGCAACCATAACCTACAGGCTGATGCAGAGACATTCACTTCAAACATGCACGCTCACATCGTCAGGGATTTACTGAGTCATTAGCAACAGTTCATTCACTGCCTTTAATGGCTCTAAATCTTGCAGACAACACTGGCTACTGCAGTTATTACTTGGCTCTCTATTGCAAGTTAGCCTTGTTTGACTTGTAGAATTGTATCGTTCATCATTTAGCTGGCCGCTTTGTGACTAGTGCTTGTAGCAGTGGCGTAGGTTTTATTTCAACTTTGACGGACATTGTGTCCATTAATTCAATATTGTAACATCGCACTTGCTTTTACTTTATGTGGAATCATACACAATTATGAGTGCCTCGAACCTGATGTGCTTTATTACAGTAGACAGGTATGTAGGTTCTTTGTACTAAAACATTAGTTTTTTGTGCAATTGGGTAAGAAGTAATAACGGTTACAACCGTGCCAAATCGCCCCTATGACAAATTTATGCTGTCAACATTTCAGTCACATTATAAAAAATAGGAGAAAATAGGAGGACTATGTGGACGGAGAGCGAAAAAAATTTGTTAGCTAGCTAGCCAGCATTTAGGTGGAGGAGGAGGGAACCACAAAAGACCTATGGGACCAAACGGAACAAAAAAGAACCAATCAGTTTTTGGCATTATATTTGAGAGGATGAAAGTGGAGTTGCTGGAAATGTCCAAATTGTAGAATACAAATTCAATCGTTAAGAATTCAGGATACAGCCAAGATGACATTTAAATATTTATCTAAGGTTGTCAACTTTGGTTTTTAAGGCTATCATGAGAAGGGAACAGTCTCCCTTTACCTGTCCACACAGACAGCGCCTATTTCATTCCTTTCTGCTAGCTATAACGTAGCTAGGTACTCGGGTAACCCCAATTTTAAGCAACCTTGTCATCAGACATCTACGAGAGAAAAAAAAACTCTAGTAGAGGCCACTCATCTGGGCGCGAGAATAAAAAGATGTGAAACACTATAGTTGCGTATTCATTTAAACCCTAGTTATTCAGTCCCTCTGAACATTCTACAATCTATTCCTATAGCACTAGTACTAGAACTAGCACTTACTCCAAGTTTCATGTTTAGTTGTGGCTCTCTATTCTTCCTACAACTATTTTGCACCTGCAACACTTGTATCATTGTTGGCTTCTTCAACAACTCAATGTGTGAATTGGATTTTGCCTTGGATTCGTTTTGGGTAAAACCCACTGTCAAATGAATAAATGTAAATATAAATGCTTACAATTTATGCGCGCTGCAATTCTCTCTCTGCACTAAACTGTCCTGTATTAACCTTAAGTTGACTCTCCCTCTAAGGGGTTGTGGATACTATCAATGATGACATCGTTCTAGCTGTGGTAATATGACTTCAGCTCCTATTTATCAGTACCATAATTCAAAACAAGTCACCTCTTTATAATAGATGTTTCTCATCCATTAACAGCATGCTGAAAAATCATTGCCTTAAATTTCTGACGCCTGAGGCTAGAATATTACACTAGAAGGACAACCCTGATTTGCTAAATTAATGCCAGCAACATCACGTTAAGTTTGACACAATTGAGGTTTTTGCTGAATCTAAACATTCTAGCAACGATATAAGGGTCAATATCCTTTATGTTCAATGAAGCTCTTCAGCTCTCATACATATATTTTGCTCCAGGAAATCCTTTTCACAGTCAATATTGGCCAGCCCAATTGCGATATTAGAACCAGTAGATATAATACTAGAACTAGAGAATGATTCCTTCTTAAATTATTTTACTGCAGAATATTAAATGAATGATTCAAATCTGTACAGATGAGGTGGCTGATTGGACGGCTGGAAATTCCTCCTGCTGCGACCTGAACCACAAAGAGGCTTTACTCAGATTATGAGCGATTATGCTACAAGGTGGAACTCAGGCCAGGAGCTGAACAGCGGCACTCGCTTCCACGCACAAATACTAACAGTATCAACACACAGCATCTGCTCAGACCATTTCCAGACAAACAGAGTATTAGAATAACGGAAGTGAGGAACAATATCCAAAGTTTACGTGCATCAGTTCACATGATGTTTTTATGATGGATAACGCAAGTATGATTGGCTACTAAGCCTAAATGTCGTGGGTCCATGTATTTTGTATGCCATTATAACTCTCTTATGTACTGTGCACAAGTATTGTAGCTTTATTATGAAAAATAAATGCTAATTTAATATACTGGAAACCTCAAAAACATAGAGGAATTAATAAAACAAAACGAATTAGGTCTTGTATTTTTATTATGAGAAATAAAGCATTGTGGCACTGCTACTATCAAAGGACTTCTAAAATACTATTGTTTCCACTCGATTTCAGCACTGCAGTCTTAGCCCTGGTGTGTGTGTGTTCAGTTAACGAGATTCTGCAGTATCTGTGGCTTGCGTTGTGGGCAGCAGAGGAGTGGATTAATGGTATTATGATCTAACTCTGTCTCTCATCCTCTTACACACTGGCAAACTTGTAACACTATCTTTATTGAGGTTTTGACTATTACTGTAGCTAATACAGTGCAACTTTTATAAATCAGTACATCTCTGTATTATTTTATTTTCAAATAAAAGCCACATTCTGTGAAATACATTTCCACATGGGAGTCTGCCCTCACGGCATCAGAATTCTCTTGTTTTTGAATCATCTCCGTTTCTTTCTCTTCCTCAACGTTACACACCCTTTCTCTCTTTCTGTTGGCTTTGTGGCGCTTTTCATTTCTCTTTCATTTCTCCAAACTCATTTCCCTGTTCAGCTTTAACTGCTGTGGCAAGTGTTCAACTTATGGCCATTATTACATAACGAGGAGACTTTGAAATTGCAAAGGTTTCTTGGTATTCTTTTTAATACGCCCGCCCCACACCTCCACATCTCCACACACACACACACACACACACACACCTTATTCACTGCTGAATAACATTATGGTGTGTGAATGTTCTTTTACACAAAGTGGTCATGACCTCTTATAAAAGCACAAGTCAATGGAGCGCCTTGTGAGAACCCAAGGGATTACAGAGATCAGGGGTTTTGTGATGACTGTCAGAATGGTACATGCATCATCTACCTTTGTGTAAGCCACAAAGCCAGCTGGGACTGTGCCATCGGAAAAAGTCTCCATCTTCTACTGGAATCAGAAAAGATTTCCACTGAGATCCATTTTGGGGCATGTGAAAACATAAGAGGGCTTTTGATGCATTTGAGGAACTTCAGGCTTGGGAATTATCTACAGGATTCCTAGAAATTATATTTTTTTAACCAGCGGCGAACAAAAGAAAGACTTGAATGCACTGACTGCAGTTACCATTTCTCCAAACAAACTTTCCACAGTTTCTCTTTGTTTGTTTGTTTTTGGGTTTAACAAACTCGTTCCACCATTTTAGCACTTCTTAAATGTATTCGCAATGTAAACGAGCCAATAAAATACTTTAAATATTTCAGAATATATGTATGGAATAAAACACGGAGGGGCCATTACTCCCCCGAGTTGATTATTTTCCAATAACAGCAAATCCCGAAGAGTTTTATTCCGTTTACACCACAGCAATTTACCAACGATTACATTGCCAAGGATTTTAGTGATTTTTAAAAAAAGACACGTTGTACTTTTTATCCGTTTATAGTTACATTTAATGTCGTGGAACGTGCGTGAAACAAGTTACTTTATGTTCGCTCCCCAGCCTCTCTCTTTTTTCTCTCTTTCTTAAAGTTAATAAGACAAAAATACAGCTTTTTATGTCACTGACAAACCGCAAAGCACAAACTCCTCTGTCCTGAAGACTTTCTCCCAGCAGAAAAAAAAAAAAAAAGTAACAGCTTTACCTCTGACTGTTACAAAGTGCTGACACCGGAGTCTCCTTCCATAAATGTTAAATAAACCTTCTCCTTACAGAAAACTTCCCCATAGCAACGATTATACATTTTTCTCTATTAAATAACACTTTTTTTCCGTTTATTGTTAGGCTTAAATGATGTGAGTGTCCGCTGTACAAGTGTCTGTGAGTTTCTTGTTACTATAGAAATGATAACGTATTAGAGCGAGCGCATTAATATAAACCTGTGATTTCCCTTGCTATTGCACTATTGTCAGAGCTGCTGTTATGGAAAATTAATCACCACCTGACGACCAATCACCATCCAGAATTCAAAGCGCTGTGGTATGTGAAGGTACATAACCATTTGGCACAAACATGCACTTGGCCAACAGATATTCTATTCTAGCATATGGGTCCATGATATGTACATATTTACAATTTTATATTTACTCAGCTTGTTCTCCTAAGAAAGACAGAACCTCATTACAGTTTGATTTAGTCTACAGTTTTTTTTCCACTAGAGGTATTTATGAAGCACTTAAGTGCTTTCTAAATGTCAGACGGCTTCTTTTCCCCTTTATGCCGTGTCACCTGGAAACAGCAGCTTGGCTTGGTGTTCCCCTCCTGATCCTATCCAGAGTGTCATTTTTCATTAATATTCACAGCATTAGCAATCATCATCTCAGCGTTTGGTGCCCACCTGCAGAATTCCCAACCAGGCCTGTCACGTTTATGACTTATTAGCTCATGATTAATTGTCATGCACATAATTGCAATTAACAATTTAATTGTTATATCTGTTGACTTTATGCCACTTTTATATTATAAGCACAATAGCACACGCACCTTATGAAGAACAGTCATTTATCGACATTGAACATAAACGTAAATTAAATTTCTGTTTGTCGATTAGACTGTATTAAAATGGCTTAAATATATACTTACTGAAATACACAAAGAGGTTACTGGACAATAAACAGTATTTATTTATTTATTTCCGCATTTCTTCTACACATTTATTTAGTTATTTTCTCATTTATATACAATATTTATTTTTTAATAAAGTCCCGTATTGTTCTCCACGTTATCATAGAGGAGATATTTTTCTACAGACGCCATCCTGAAAAAACTAACACCGTGAATAGAGAAAAATATTTTTAGAAAGCGTTTGGATGAGTTTCTGCTGCGAGCTGATATATAAACTATCTTTTATAAAATTAAACTTTTATTAAAGTGGTGGGGAAAAAACTGGGCATATCAAAAAGGGGTGGGGACACGTCCCCAGCGTCCCCATCGTAAGTTACACCTATTATTATTCTGCTCTCAGTCTCTCCCAAACTTTTAAGTGATGCTCTACGTCATTATGGATGCTATTTGGAGGTGGTGTGTATATGTATGAAGGCAGTCTGTGATAGAGAGAGAGAGAGGGCAGAGAATCGGACACATTTGTAAGTCTTTGTTCCTAGCCAGCTCACAAAGAGCTGCCACTGAAAGACAAAACAAAGCAATCGATCACCTTTGACTCATTGAATTATCTTTCTAAGCTGCTCTGCTCTGCTGAGAGCCCAGTGGCTGAGAGAGCAGCTGTTGCCAGACTGTCTACTCACGTGCGTCTTCTAATAGCTATAGACAGAGAGAGAGGATAAAGGGAAACAGAGGGAGAGGAGAATAGAAAGAGAAAGCGAGAGATGTAGGATACTTCTCTCTAGTGTGTTTTCCCACAATGCAGTTCAGACATACGATTGTGACTCTCATTATGGGTGAAACACTGCTGGACTGGTCTGCGTTCATGCGCCTTAGCCACAGTGCTCCTTGGTTGAAGTGTTCATTGTGGAGATTTATGTTGTTTACCAAGTCCAAGGGCACAGCAGCCACTTCCATTCATTGCAGAGACAATCTGCTCAGCTGCCTGAATCTCTGTACTAGCAGCTCAAATAGAGACGCCTAGCTTATTTTTCACTAATTTCCTATAACGTAGCCAATCATGTCCTGTGCACAGAGAATAAAAATCTGATGAGTTCACAAATTGGGCAGTTCCTGAAAAAAAAAGAAAGAACTAGCTGGACAGTTACTAAATGGACACATATAATTGGTCTATCTACACTCTTAGAAAAAAAAAGGTAAACTGTATAACCCTTACGGGTTATCATGTTGTCCCTCTAAGGAACACTTAAAGGTTCTATGTAGAATCCTACAACTGAGTGTTTCCCTATCAGTAAGGGTTCCAAGCAGGACCTTTTTAGGAAGCTAAGAACCCTTTTATCTATCTATCTATCTATCTATCTATCTATCTATCTTTTTCTGTAACTCGAAAAAGGTTCAATCATATTTAAGGGTAATTTGGTTTGTCCCCCTGAAAGAACCCTTTAAGGTTTATTGTAGAACCCTCATCTATTTAAAGAACCCTTGAGGAACCCTTTTTTGTAAGAGTGTATATATATCTCTCTATATACTTTATATG
>JAOUQW010000011.1:1466956-1479673 GCA_028565825.1 Olivaichthys viedmensis
TGAACTCAATCTACTGTAGAATAAGTCTGTAATGTAATGAAACGTGGAGAAGGTGAAAGGGGTGTGCAGACTTTTCCCGGCTTGACTGTATGTAGGCTCAACTCAGGTAATGTGGGACACTTAATCTTTGTTGTGTTTACTTCCAGCTCTAAGAAAGAACAAGTCATCATTGCTATTACTAAGCTTTAGTAGTGACACCACGTGCTCATCAATACACAGCATCACTTATGTAATATCACAGAGAAGGCAGGGCAAGATGCCATCAAAAGGTTCCGCAGACTAATGGCAGGATAAGGTGAATGACATTTTCCTAAAGGTTTTGCTAATATTTTGCTTTAATTTTAAGGACTGAAATATGTCAGAAATATAACAGTAATTTGTAATGAAATTGTATGAATTTCCTACTAATGCAGATTATTATTCCTTTAAAAAATAAATAAATAATAAATTCAGTCTTTTTTACATTGGGACAGTGTTTCAGGTATTCTGGGACAGTTCTACAAGCTCTTCAAAATGAGGAGGAAAAAATGCATTTTAGGGACTTCCTGTATGTGAAAACATCATACAATAAATTATTAGAATTTAATTAAAATATTGGTTAATTAAAAGTTTTTTAATTCAAATGAAATGCCAAGAGGTAATTTAAAATACATAATATTACTGATTTATCCAATTTTTGAAACACTCCTGTTCTATTATGTTTTACTGTGTTTCATTATTTAAATAAATCGCATTGCAGTACATCGTGGCTTGCTTGTGTTTGAATTTGTTGGATCTCAAGAAGCCAAGACTACACAGTGAGTCTTAAATAGCCCAAACATAAGTAAATAAAACATAGTTTTTGTTACAAATATAAAACATGAAGAATTAAAACACAGACTAAAATACATAGATTCAATAAAAATGAATACAGTATGTTTTTGGAAAGAAGATTTTGGCCTGCATAAACTAGGCAAGATTTCCTTATGAAACCTATTACACGAGTCTCCCAAATTACAAGCTGCGGGCAGGGGAAAAGAAATGTTTGCGCACAAAAATGCTCCGTGGTTGGCCATGCCTCCTGTGAGTATATCTAAATGTGTCTTTCTGATATAATTAGACAACATCTTGGAGATTTCAGAAATATTGGATTGATAACAGAAAACACTGGAGAAGTCACAATTCAAAATTTGTCCCAGATTACCCGAGTTCAGTCTATGGAGTGGGGAAAACTACAGTTTAATAAGGCACTCAGTAGAGTCTAAAGGCAGACGTTGATCTCCTTTCTTACAGCACACCTTTGACATTGTACCACACAGCACCACTGAAACTGGCACTGGCAGTTCTCTTCATACTCAAGAGTGTGTTCTGCATGTCCTTTATTGCAGCACAGCCAGTCGCAGGCTCCCAACCCTGTCTCTGTATCATTACACACCCGACCCCTTATGCCCTCAGATCCTATCCTGCGATTGGCCACGCAGAAATCTGGGGATTCATCTGAATAGATGAGACTGTGGGCACCCAGGAGCGGGACATCCGGGTCCAGGGGGACAAGGGATTTGCCGTCGTTGCCGCCCATCACACGAACTGCCATTCGGAAGCTCTGCATGAGGTGATTTCCAACCTGGCGGAACAGAGGCAATTTACTCCAGCAGCTGCGGAGCGTGCAGGAGCCGGAGAGGCCGTGACATTTACATTCAGTCCGCATGTGGGTCTTAACAGCCTGCCTCACACACACAAACACATGCACACACACAGAGGGAGAGCTTATAAGTAAAAGTAGATAGATATATTTGCAAGGAGACATTTGAAGTGGGAAGCATTTGGCTGGGGTTCTTGTTAAGTCATCTGTTATAGGTAATTAACCTGTGATTCACAAGGTGCCTTGTTGCCTGCCCTTTTAATTCATTATGTTTTATAGTCTCAGGAGCAACGGGGAGAAACATAATTTAAACTTCCATAGGAAAGACTGTGCCTGGCTACAGCCTGAGAAATATTGTAAATCTCTGACATACATCTGGGTATC
Organism: Olivaichthys viedmensis; assembly: GCA_028565825.1. Classification (NCBI taxonomy): domain Eukaryota; kingdom Metazoa; phylum Chordata; class Actinopteri; order Siluriformes; family Diplomystidae; genus Olivaichthys; species Olivaichthys viedmensis. The sequence goes on from JAOUQW010000011.1 coordinate 1,468,962, forward strand.
AGACTAGTACCTCTACTCAAATCATGCACACACACACAAACAATACCAAAAATCTGTCTGAGAAGTACTACTCCCTGAGAATACCCATAACTTTATATGTATGTAACTTTAGTGAAGCTAAGCTATTTTTGCCATGTGGCTTGTAGTGTAGCAGCTATATTTCACTGAGGTATAGCTTTAACATAGCTGAGCTACATTTTTTTTGTAGAGCAACGGGTGACTGTAAAAGTAGTAATGCTGGGCCATTACGATATAATAATTATTTTCTGAGATATTGTGGGTATTGTTAGTACTTTCATAACACTGACCGACTGCATCATTACTTACACTGACTTAGAGTTGATTGGATGCTAAAATATATTTTTGTAGAAATTGTTTAATTTCCCCTCCTTTTCAATGTTAAATAATTACATTTTGTAAAAATTAATTTTGTAGATGCTACAAAATATAGTAGCTTGCCCAACACTGCCTAAATGGAAGTGCACAGTAAATGGTACAGCTATTAAAGTGGTGCCACAACAACAACCTGTTAACAAAAACACATTAAAACCCGGGGAAAGACACACTGAACAGTGTTGATGGTTCAACAGTATCGATGCTTCAGTTTCCTGCAGAGGGCTGCCAAGCTCTGAGAACCTGTACTAGACCCAAAACACAGGCGTTATCCTAAAAACAGTGGCTTCGGATCCTGTGTTGTCTGAGTAAACAGACCTGCAAAGTTCCATCACAACACCATTGAAGGCTTTCTCAACAGCTTACTATAGTTTAGTATTTACCATTGTAGGTCATAACTGCAAAAACACAAGATCTAACCTATCACTTATACTTCAAGCGATTGACCAATAAAAATCATGAATTAATACAAGACCTTGCCCAACCCACCCTCAACTGATCTCTTCCTAATGAGGAAAAGTGTAGTAAATAAAACATTAGTTTCCATACCAGCCTGCCTGCCTCATTGTTGTGCAGATCGAGCAGGGTCCTGATATCACTCTTTCCCCTTCGCCTCCTGGTGTCCATGAACTGCCGGGAAATCTTGTAGCCAAAGTCCACATCATCCCCACACCCCCCCCACTCCCAGCGTTGGTCCTGGAGTGCAGGGTTTTGACTGTCCATAGCCTGCTCATTGGGGCTACCAGAAGAGCTGTTAATGGCCACACAGCCACACTGTAGCAGCTCCCCCTGGCTACAGGCCTGTGTTACTGCATGTAGAACTCCTGCAGCTGTGATGCCGTTTACAAACGCTGTCTCTCGAATATCTGAAAAGAATTAAATGACTTAATATAATATACACTGAGCTACCTGTACTATATGCTGATGATTAACATTTATCTATAGTGTAATCTAGAAATCGATAAATGCAAAATGATCCATTATCAACCATGTATGGAACTTAAGCCAATAGAAGGCAATTCATTACTCCAAAGGGATTCAAAAAATTAATGACATCCTAAAAAATGACTCCTACCCAAATTAAATGCATATACATAAAAGATTTATGCATACATAAGACATCTTAACCAGCACAAGCTCACAACAAATTATTATTTGTTACCTCAATACAAAAACAACAATTACAAAAACACTGATTTATATTCTACATCCTCCTCTTTCTTCTCTATGACACATCCTGAATACCTCAGACATTACCTTATTAACCTAAGTGGATACGCATTCTTTGCACATCTCTCTTGTCTAGACCTGCCTGAATGCAGCTCCAGTTGCCAAAGGGGTGTTTTCTTCTGTAGGAATCAAAGAATTCTCCAGGAAACACTAATTATCGGTGTCAAATTCATATACACCACATTCCACCTATCAGAACTGGGCAAATTGCTGACCTTTTGGCATGTCACATTCCTGAAAGCCCTGCTCATACAGGTGTGTAATGAAGAGAGAATGCATTTCATTTGTCGATAAGAAAGCTTGGCTCGAGGTGCAGTCACTACCAGGAACTCACACCAAGACAGCATTATACTTGAACTCATATGTAAGGGGTCGGAGAAGATCATTGTTATGCAAGTGGAGATTAGCGATTTTTTGAGATGTACGGTTGAAACTGATTGATCTCTTGACCTGAGTGATGGTGAAAAATCCTGCCCTCTCAAGACCTACAGGAGAACTGCACATTGAGAACAAACTTGCTTATGTCTCTCTACCACAGGGGTTCTCAAATCCAGTCTTGGGGACCCACTGCCTGCACGGTTTCAAGCTTTCCCTGCTCCCAACACACTTGATTCAGATCATGGAGGGCTTGATCATTGGCTGATGAGATGGCAGTGGGTCCCCAGTATTGGAGTTGCTCTATTACAACCTTAGGATTAGCAATCATACACTGAAATTTAATATACCTATGTCACACAAGTGGCCACTTGCAGCACAAGGTGAGGAGTGTATAACAGAGGGCATTTGGGAATGCACTTACTCCTGGCAATTTGTCTATACCCAATCGGTCTTTATTTGCTATTTTCTTTTTGTTTTGAAAAGGAAATTGCATCAGATCACAAAGTTGTCTGGGAAAGTTTTTCTCCTGAAGTCTATCGTCATTTTGACTCAATACCTCAGACCTCAAATAGATTATCTAGAAAACTTCACTTCGCTTATGAACTATTGGAACAGGCCTTACGATAGTGATGGGAATTCTCCATAGTGGAAAAATAAGGGGATGTCAATGAGGATATAAAACTGTACTGGAACACATGGATAGACTAACCCTCCACTAAGCTGTGACTAATCTTTGACTAAGCAGTGAGTTGGCCCTCTGCAGCCAAGCATTGCTCTACATATCTGACAGTCCCTGGGAAAGCGCTCCCACCAAACTCTCTTTCTGGGAATTAAAGCAGGTTATATTTCCAAGAGATTTTTTATCTTCACCAGCAGCTAACTCAGTCTTTTTTTTTTCAAACATTTTGTGAAATAACTAATGAGCAGTGTTACACTGTAATGGTAAATGCTGTATGTTTTTATTTTTTAGTGACAGTAATTCCTCTGAGAGTAATAGACACGGTATTTGCGGCATGCAATCTAGCACAAGACTGTAATTAAAGTAATTAATTACCCCAAAGGCATTAAATTAATTACAACCAAGAGGAAATATACCCCCAGACTGCAAGCATGTTTTTCATACGTGTTTACCCCTGGTATATGTAAAAACATTGTTTTGGAAAGCTATAATTTCCTGGAACACTTCCTTTCATGTTTTGTCAGGCTGGGGACATAATCACATGTAGGTACATTACCTTGTGTACATGTAGTACGCTTACCTTGCTGTAAGATCTTGCCTAGACTCTTGGCATGGCTTGTGCAGTTCCAGCGCTGGTAGCGGAACTGGTGTTGGCATTCGCGTATGCCCAGCCGGGCACCTTTGGCCACTTCTTGGATAATTTCAGGCTGGGTTTGGCACAGTTCAGCATTTGTGCCACCTGGAAGCCTACTCCTCCTGCAGATGCTGTTAGGGTCCATCACAAGAGGACTGCCCATCACACTGCAGTAAGTGCAGTGGAGAATAAGGTTAATAACATTTCTCACAGCACCCACGCACATGTACAAACAAGATGGTCTTTAACATTATGAACATGCTTGTTTTGACTAACTGAGAATTGTTAAACTAAAGAAAGAAAGGATAGCAGTTTGTAACTGAATTTCTTTACTCCTCTCTTCCAGTTTATTTTTAATATTTTCTGCAAGTAACTGTTTTGCGTTCCGACATCAAATGGAATTAACCATGCTTGCGATCAGTGACCACTATTATCAGAGGTAGTCCACAAACAGCATCTTATAAATGTCATTATTTGTTTGTCCAGGCCAAAAATCTGATCTTGAAACTCTGCCATTGGGTCACCTTGCTTCCCTTTGTGAGATTCTTTCACCCCTCTACTTTGTCCCATAATCTACAAATAACACAACAGATTAGTAATATTTTATAGATCTTATTATCCCTCTTGTTATCTGATCTACTATGTTTTATTAATCCCAGAAAAACCTGCATTTGTTCTTTTACTGTGCAGTAGTATGTAACCATGCTCTTTTGTCTCTGAGGTTTTGTGAAATGGGCAGTTTCAAGTATACACAGTTTACAATAAGTAACTAAGTATACAAGTATGTAGTATGTTATTTGGAGATATAGATGCATCAGGCTATACTTATAATATTATTAGATGAAATATGAGTTGCAACTTACCGCCACAGGCGAAAGATGTTGACCGGCCCGGTGAGAGTGAAGACCAGAAGAAGGTGCGCTTGCGTTGCGAGCATCATCCAGCAAAGAATCTTTCAAAATAGGTGAAATCCACCTGCAGCTCTCTTATACAGGTGATCGTGAGTACCAGTGAACCTTAGAGCTCGCATCGTTTCAGCTACAGGATCACAAAAACGCGAAGGCTCTGCTTAGGATGCACAACTGATAAAGAGTGGTTGGAACCATCAGCATGGGACGAGTGCGCGCTGCAGTATCCGGAGAGTGCGTAGATCGGGTGCACATGGATATCAAACTCGATGCACTCTACGAAGAGTCTGCAAGTTTTCTAATAAGCTCGAGCGCAGTTTGCGCGTTCACGGCGCGCGGAGTGGATGAATAGAGCACGCGAGATAACACGCGCGGGTTCCACCTTCACTGACGTAACATCGGCTGCCGCTCCAAATTGGGAGGCGTTTTGCAGATAGTGAGCCTTGAATTACGTACCGTTAAACCCAGAGAATGTCCGCCAGTTTTTGTTTCGGAAAAGAAAAACGCAGCCGTGCAGTTGTCCCACTCAAAAATGAGAACAGCTTTGTCTTTTTTTTTCTTTACATTTTTTTTTTTTTTTTTTTTTTTTTTTTTTTTTTTTTTTTGGTTTTGCGTTATGATGTCAGTTCTGGTATATATACTTTTTTTTTTTTAATTTCCTTTGCTGTTTGTTGACCTTGGCAAGTCCTTCTAGGCCTCCAGCTATGTCAATGTGCTATCAAGTGGAGTTAATATGTGAGAACTCAATCCCTGAAAGCCTAAGAGAATGTTCAAATCCTGATGCCAAATATCCAAACCCCTCCTGAAATATGAGGGCAGAGGAGGAATGGAGCTTCCCTGATTTATCTTCCCTTATCTCCCACTCTGAGGGTCACATGTCAGCGAAGGAGCTGGTGTCATTCCTGGACAACGATTAAAGCAGCCCACTGGAGGTTGTATCCAACAGGAGGTCGAAAAGGCAATACTGAGTTAAAAAGGGTCATATAGAATAATAGCCTATATACTATATCTCGTATATCCTACAACTCTTGTTTTGATCAAAGCTACACTCTTTAAAATAAAGGGTTCCTCAACAGTTCTAGTCAAAGGTTCGTAACTTCCTAAAGGCGTTCTATTTGAGACATTCTTTGCAAGGGAAACCCTCTGTAGTAGGTTCTACATAAAACTTTTAAGGGTTCCTCCAGATGGAAAAACCAAACAACCCTCGAGGGTGCTAGATGGAACCTTTTTTTCTAAGAATGTAACACTTTCTGTTGGACAAAAACTCGGCAAGTTTTAAACCCTAGAATAAAAATAATTTTCAAAGGACAGTCTCCTCTATCAGTGTAATTTAGGATTTGAAAAAATAATAATAATAATTTACTTGACATTTATGGAACTCATCCAAATAAATTACATAATTGAGATACCTCAGACTTCTTACTTTGATGTTTTTATTTTATTCAATTGTTTTATAAAGGGTAGCCACTTTGTTCTCCCAAACAGGAAAACAGGACAATTAAATATTTTGAAAAAAAAAAAAAAAAAAAAAATGCCATGGTTGATATAGAAATACAGGTCTTGTTCCAATAATTAGGTTCTGCCAAAAGGTATGAGGCACTCATCATTTCCATTACTTATAAGTATAAGAAAATTGCCTACCTGTGGTAGATGTAGTCACTTTAAATAAAATTGTGCAAAAAAAAAGGGTAATATTGAGTGTTTGACCACCAGCTGTGCTCATTGCATAAAGTATGCACTATAACTTCTCTTTTCCAAGAAAACCACAGGCAAAGCTCTAAGCCTACATGTCAACGGCAACTAAAAATAAGAATTTCATTAGATATCAGTGAGTCTCAACCTCTATTAGATTATATCTGCAAACATAATATAAAGATAATGAGTTTTGGGTCAATACCATCTGCATTTTGCTAAGAAAAAATGTGGCCTAATTGAATTAGTGTAAGATAACCTAATTTCAGGGAAGGAATAAGTTCTGAGGTCAGCTGTGCAACATTTAACTTTACACTTTCATTTGTTATGTTGAACAGAATTTTATTGAATGTGTGTACATGTATGTGTGAGAAGCCAGAAAGAGTGAGTATTTTTGTTTTGAGAATTGCACATTTTAACACTGCACAAAACATCACACTAACATAATTGTTAAATCTGATGAAGATATGAAGGCAAATCTTTTTTACAGCCGTTGATACCGTTTGCCTTGTGTGAGCCTCAGCACAGAATCCCATAATAAAAGCCTCTATGTTGCTTTGATTCCTGCCAGTAACAGTGAGGCCGTTGATGAGAAAGAAGCTGCCATGGGTCATGTGATTGCACCCACCGAGGGAAGGTGGGACCATAGTGACATTATTTGGTAAACGGTGGTGTAAATTCCCTGCATTTATTCCAGAGACAGTAAACAACTCTCATATTCAGATGCTCATCATGAATGGACAATGCCTGGCTATGGGCCCACTACTCTATGATGGCTTTTTCTGAACACTGAAAGTCTGGACAATGACCTCTGCTCAGCCTTGCTAGGTCCTTTTCCTGTTCTCTTGACCCCATAAATGGGCTGGTTTCTTGGCAATTCAGTTGAACTTTGAGTCAGTGAATTAGAATGATTATTTACCTGCTAAAGGTTATGCAGTTGTAGTAGTACTGATATCTACACAACTTGACCATGAAGCATAACGATTGTTTTCAGAACAGTCATAGTAATTGGCAAGTGTCAAGCAGCTCAGGGAGATATCCCTGCAAAGTCCCGGCAACATATTCTAAGCAATAAGTAATGATGTGTCTTATGTCTGTGAAGGTGTTCAGTCATTATTACACTATTACAGTCAGCTCCAGAATTATTGGCACCCTTGGTAAATATGGGTAAAAAAGGTTATGAAAAAATTTCTTTGTGGTTTATAAGCTTAATCTCACACTGAAAATATGAGAGAAATCTAACCTTCAATTGAAGTAAATTTTTTCTAAGAAAATAAAAAACCCTATCAAAAATATATTTTTTCGAAAATGTGTCACAATTATTGGCACCCCTGCATTTAGTACTTTGTGCAACCTCCCATAACAGCACTGAATCTTCTCTTATAATGCTTGATGAGATTGGAGAATACAGAGCAAGGAATTTGAGATCACTCCTTAATACAGAATCTCTCTAGATCCTCCAGGGTCCCAGGTCCTCTCCTCTTCAGCTCACTCTGCAGGTTTTCAATGGCGTTTAGGTCAGGGGACTGGGATGGCCATGTCAAAAGCTTGATTCTGTGGTCATTGACCTATTTTTGTGTAGATTTGGATGTATGTTTTGGATCATTGTCCTGCTGGATTGTCCCACGATCCAGTTGTAGCTTCTTGGCAGAGGCAGACAGATTTTCATTTAAAATCTCCTGGTACTTCATGGAGTCCATGATGCCATGTATCCTATCAAGGTTCCCAGGGCCTTTGGAGAAAAAACAGCCCCACATCATCACAGATCCTCCACCATACTTAACTGTGGGGATTAGGTTTTTTTCTGTATAACCATCCTTCATTTTTTATAGCCACTGCTTGATTTATGAAGGTTTTGTCTCATTTTATTTGTGTATTTTCTAATCTTCTCCATGTTGATGAATCACTAAGGGAATTTGACCTCTGTCATCTTATATTTATAACTCAATGAAACAGGAATTGTGGTTGACCCCTTAAGAGTTCCTAAACACTCACATGAACTTAAAGTAAAATATAATGGGAACATGCTTCAGTTACATTTTGTTCATAAGAATTTGTAGGGGTCCCAATAATTGTGACAAAGGAAATTGGGTGTGACCAGGAAATATATTATGCATTTATACAAAGCATTGGTGGAAAGTGTGCTATGCTTTTCCATAACTGGTGCGGCAACACAACAGCACATGAGAAAGAGCAAGTTAGAGAAGGTTATTCATATCACAAGAAAGGGAAAAATGTACGCTGATATGTTTCACCCAGCACGCTGTCTTTTTTAAATTGCTTCCTTCAGGCAAAAGGTTACAAAGCATCCCATGCAGAACATCTCAATTTCATAATAGCACTTACTTTTCAGCTGTTAGACATCTCAACACCTCACAATTACATTAGGTATGAGGAAGCTCAACTCTATTATGATTTTAATTATTTTACTTATTTTTATTTTCTTAAATAACTTATGTATTTATTCATTGTAACAATTACGATTAAGTATTTTTGCGCTCTCCTAATTTGGGATTTTATAACTATGTTTTATGTATACTATGTTGATCGAGTTTGTTTTTATGCATGCTGTGTTGATTGAGCTTGTTTTAGGTATGTTGTGCTGAGTTGCACTGAAACAAATTCCTCTCAGTCAAGGCTGGCTAAAATGGCAAAGTAATTGAAACTTTAAACTTTACAAATACAAAAGATAAAAAAAATAAAAAAAAAATTAAAGGAGAGATAAGCATCCTTTGTAACAGCAGATAATGTTATTTAACTTCTACCAGTGTGTATGATGAAAGTGACAATTAACCCTTATTTCTCCCTGTGAAATTTTCCAACAGCCACCAGACACAAACAACGTGTTGGGACCATCCAAAAATGGCTGAGCTGTACCAGTCTTTAGGTGAGTAGTTTTTCTTTTGCATATATTTAAATAGCAGATTGTTGCGAACCAAATAACAGTCTAAAATCTCTGCATCATATGATCATAATATTTATTTAAATTAGTATGATATAACTAACAAGTATTTTTTTAATAATAATAATATTAATAATTAGTGCTTAAATGATTATTCGAGTACCTCGAATAGTAAAAATCATTGATTAAGATTTTACGCCTCAAAGCTTTGTACGCCACATTTCGGCGCTGGGCTCTTCCCTCTTCACTCACGCCTGATCGATTGATAGTCACTCAGACGGTCTCCGTCCTCACTTTGGTGCCCTGTTTTGCCGTGTTTTCCCCCTCCCCTCTTTTCTTCTTATCCAACCGCGTTACGAGAGTCGCTCCCATCACTTGTGCGGGCGCGGCGGCGGGGTAGGGAGAGGCAGTTAGGCCCCCTTCCGACTCCTCTCTCAACGCTCACGAGAGAGGAGAGTGCGGCTGCCGTTGGGTTCCTACCGATCAGGCTGCCTGCGCTGAGGTCGGGGGTCGTCGTACCGCTGCGGGGAGAAAGGGGAAAAGCACTACCGGCGTAGGAGATGCTCCCTTTCCTTAGCCAGTCTGTCGCACGGCACTCTTTTCGAACGCGACCTCAGATCAGACGAGATGACCCTCTGAATTTAAGCATATTACTAAGCAGAGGAAAATAAACTAACAAGGATTCCCTCAGTAGCGGCGAGCGGAGAGTGAAGTGACCCCTGAAATAATTGTCTGCATGTAACCGAATTTGGGATACACTAATTGTTTATTTCTGTTATTATAATAAAGTCTTATTTAAGTCATGAAACGTTTAAACTGGCTTAAACTCTTAAGCAGTTTGCTGTGAGTCGTCTAGTTAAGGGTTAATGGGAACCAGGAAAAAAGCCTAAACCAGAAAATATTGGCCTTTCAAAGAGCTGTAGAGTGGTTGGTATAAATAGATATCAAAGTTTCGCAAAAATTCAGTTGAAGACCTGGAGACCTTAGAGGCAAATAAAGTAAAGGTCCCCATTTATTTGGCATTTAGAAATATAATTTTGATTGTTTCACTGTTAATATTAAATTTTGGTAACACCTCACTTGCAATAAATATATTGTTTGGTCACATCATTTTAATGTAAGGGTAGTAACTTTTGCATTCAACTGTAGATCAATGTCTGGCTAATGTTCTCTGTAAACTGACATTTATTATTTATAACTGCATGCTATGAATGCAATTCAGTAAAATTTTAGAGATAAGCATTCCCATTCCAGAATTGTCACTTCTCATTTTCACCCAAACACAAATGATGTTGTCAAGTCAAGTCAAGTAGGCTTTTATCGTCATTCCTCCATATAGCTTGTATACATTGGAATGAAATGTCATTTCTACAGGACCATGGTGCAACAATACAGCAGCACGGTATACAGGACTACATAAAGTGCAATACACGACAGTGAGGACGAGTGCGAATATATACTATACAATAAATACACAGGGCAGTAAATACGCAAGACAATAAATATACAGGACAATAAATACACAGGACAATGCATGCTAACTAGACAGTATAACAGAACAGTATTGAATGGGGTAGTCTGTAAACTGTCTGTAAACAATATTTCACTGGGGAAAGTGTCCCAGTAGCAGCAGCATGTGGGAAAATGTCCATTAGCAGCATAATAGCATTATCTCGAAGGGCATAATACTGTCCACGAGAAAAAGCTCCAGTAAAGTGCAGGAGTGCAGTGACAGTTAAGAGATGTGTGTGACTGTTCTAGGGTGTGTGTTGGTAAGGGGCTAGGGTGTGTGTTGGTAAGGGGTCTTAATCAGTCCAGGTGGGTGTTGGAGGCCAGCAGTGTGTTGAGTAGTCTGGCCGCCTCAGGGAAAAAACTGTTGCAGAGTCTGGTGGTGGT
>JAOUQW010000011.1:1480656-1509976 GCA_028565825.1 Olivaichthys viedmensis
GCTTAAATGTGTAGTGAAGAGGTGGGTTTTCAGTCTTCGTTTGAAGACAGCCAGTGACTCAGCTGTTCGGACAGTCAAGGGAAGTTCATTCCACCATCTGGGTGCCAGAACAGAGAAGAGTTTTGATGAATGTCTTCCTTGCGTCTTGAGGGATGCAGGGTCGAGTCGAGCCGTGCTTGTGGCTCGAAGGGAACGTGGTACAGTGCGGGGTTTGATCATGGATTGGGGATAGTAGTGGTCCCCAATACTGGACCTGCACATTTTAGTGCTTTTTCTGCTCTAACACACGCATGTCACTCAAGAAAGACCTGGTAATTATCTGATTAGTTAGTCAGGTGTGTCAAAACAGAGAAAACAACAAAGTATACAGAGCAGGGGTACTTCAGGACCAAGGTTGGAAACCACTTAAATATAACCTATGAGCTGACCTGATGTGTCTAAACGTTTCTTGCATGAATGGTACTAGGTAGTGCAAATGACCACTAAGTTTGCCTGTCTGGGAACCTTTTTAACATTTTCTAATTTTTTCGTAATCACCTCACTACCCTCGCTTCTTGATCACCTATCTTCCATTTAGACGTTAAAGGTGTACACATTTCTGGGGGTTTTCTTTTCAACATTAGTTGAAAAATGTATGCTTTACATTCAAAATTTTATTTGTTGACATTATAATCCTTACAGGCAAGTAAAATGAGCTCTTGATATGGTAAATATTTTGTTAATGCTAGTTTTTAAATGTTGTTGATAACTCGGCATAGGACTATAACTAGCCTGTCTTTCTCTTCACTTTCTTTTTTAGCAATCGCAAAAAGAGGCAAAACTTTCATGTCCAGGAGAAAGTAATTACATTTGTGAAATATCCAACAGCCACTTCTGCTACAGCACTGCAGTGAAAATAAGAAGAACTTCTGCATTATGAAGAATGACCGGCTTAAATAAACTCCTACTGGGAAAAAAATCCCAATCCTCTTACAGTGTTCATTTGTGTCCAGCTGGACTTATGTAAACACACTAGGTGTTCATTTAGCACGAGGGATTTTGCTGAGAATAGAAATGTTCAACTCAACCCTCCCTTACACTCCCTCAACACTGGCAAGAGCAACAGGGCTGCTATAAAAATAGTGATTTTGGGTGTCCTCGTCATACAAACCAAATTGGAACTAAATTATGATCTGAATGACTTCTAACGTCCATTCTGACTTTAAACTTTCCTCGCACCTCCTACCCAGATCTGACACTTGCACAGAATGATCAAGTATCTGCTGAGGAAGAAAGTTTTGGTTTTTATGATGTCTGATACTGATGCAACCTTTTTTTGGTTCCGTTTCTTTCTTTTTTTTAATAGATAACCGTATCCTCAAGAGTTAAGGATCCTTTGCTTTTCTTTTTTTTTTTTTAAAGGAATTCTACTTGGAGCCCTCTCTGATGGGGAAACGCTATTGCAGGGTTCTACATAGAATCTATAAGGGTTTCCCCAGACGGACAAGCTGAGGAACCTTTAAGGGTTCTTCTTTACGAGCCTCAAATCCACTGACTGCGACACATCTAAAAGCGCGCCTTAAGCTTCTCCAGGTGTTTTCCAGGCAATTTCTTCGGAATAAAAACCGACTAAGGGCGCTAAACACAGGTTAACGTCGGTCCTGGTGCAGACGGAGCCGCTCCGAAACCGTGCGTGCCTTCGTCAGCTGACGTTTACTCGGAGGCGGAGCCCCAGCCGGTGACACGTCACTAAACAGCGGGGAGGAAGCGCGTCTTCTCGTCCTGGAAGCGTTCAGAAGAGAGGGCTTTGCAGCGAGCGCTTTTCTCTCCTTCGAGAGCGGCTCGTTAACCGTATCGGCAGGAAGGACGGCGGTTTATCAGCCATGCGGATTGCGACGCTTATCTCTCTGGTAAGGCCGATCGGCCCGGTGGTGGTGGGCATCTCGCTGGGCTTCACCCTCAGTCTTCTCAGCGTCACATGGGTGGACGAGAGCTGCGGCTACGGCGCCCTGGGAGCGACCGAGGACGCGCCGGTGGCTGCTCCTGGAGCTGCGCCGGGAGGAGCGAAGGGAGCGCGCAAGCCGAGCTCGATAGCCACCGGCAACACGGGGGAGGACGACTTTCAGCCCAAAATAGTGCCGTACAACAAGCCCGTCCAGCAAGGTCCACCGAAGAAAGTTTTCAGGTAGGCGTGCAGCGAGCCTCTGGTTGTTTCTGGGGGTCGCGATGGATGATTCGCGAGCCAATCGGTTCTTTATGAACGACTCCTCCAAAAACCCAACTCGTTCGTAACCATTCGCAAAGCACGCACGTGCCAGACAATATGCCTTGTGTGATTCTTCTTATCTTTTCTTATCTTTTCTTTTCTTTTCCCACTGTGTTGTCGTGCTTGTCTCGTCGAACGCGGTCACGCCGCGAATATACCGAATTATGAATATTATACATATGGCCTTTGGTAGTCTGCCACGATCGGGCAAACCTTCATACATAGCGTTTTTTTTGTTTGTTTTTTGTCTAAGCCATCAATACGTTTATTTTATGGAGGCAAAGTGTCAGTCGGAAAGCCTACTTATGAGTTGCCATGTGCGGTATTTCAGGACCAAAACTAATAAAAACTCCGATAGTTCAAAAGAATCAGTTAAGTGAGTCGTAATGCCAATCACTATTTTGGAGCGCCCACGCCCGTCTGCCACAGTTTAAAGGCCACATCTGTGCGCTCCTATTCCTGGGCCCAGTTTATACATTAAAGGTCTTGGAGGCACTTGACTTGGCACATTGTTTTTTTTGTGTGTGTTTTTTTTACAAGCATCAACAATCCCTCGGGTTTCCACTCTGCTATGATTAAAGACTTTTTGATCTAAACATATCTTTTGATGTCTGCCCTTGCTCCTGTTATTAAAAGCAGCTCAGCATCCTGTTCGTTCGCTTCCCACTGCTCACATTTTGGGCAGAGGATATGCTTGATCGTTTCTACTTTTTTAGACCAGACGTTTCTACTTTTTAGACCAGGCCAGACCTGATGCTAATCAGTGGCGTTTTAACAATTGCACAGCTCAAAATTAAAAGGCTTTATTAAAGTACTCTAAAGTAAGTCAATAGGCCTACACCGTCATCTTGAACAAGATCTGGGGGGGGAAGTTTCCATGTAAGCAATCATTTTAAAAAGAATCCATCAAATTGTTTATCTTTCGGTAGTAACATGATTCATAGGGTTTGCCGTGGGGAAAAGCATGTACATAGAATTAGTTAGAAGACTGTGGGTGTAACATCCAGAAACAAGTTTCAAGTACTTCGTAATATCGTCGCTGTCCAAAGAAAAGCATGTATTTCCACTTCTTGCGTTTTTTTTCTCCACTTTTTATCATATATGGAATGTGGGCAAAAACCTCCATCTACCCAAAGCAGTTAACATCTAAATGACCAATGAAAAGCTGACAAATCACACCGTGAATTTCAGATTTACTGTGTATGATTAATGCTAAGAAAAAGTGTGTTTTTCGTGTTCCTGAAAAATTGGAATTTTGGAGATGCATGTTTTTCATTGGACAGCGACGATATGCTTGTATTGAGCTAACGCTGACTTTACGCATAATTTAGGTTTTTCATGTAAATGGTTGAATAAATTAACTTTTTTAACAACTTTTCTTTTTCTTTTTTACCCCCTTTAGAGCCAAGTATGCCAGCACGGAGCTAGGTATCCATGAGCGTCTGTTCGTAGCTGTCATGACCTCCAAGCACAACTTGAACACGTTGGCCGTGGCCATTAACAGGACCCTGAACCACCACCTGGATGGCCGCCTTATCTTTTTCACCAACTCTCGCAACCGCAAAGTCCCTCACGGAATGTTTGTGGTGGCCCACGGTGATGAGCATCCGGTGCCCAACATGTTTCAGATGGTGTGGTACCTCCTGGAGCACCATGTGGCAGAGTACGACTGGTTCTACATACTTCAGGATGACACTTACATCCAGCCTGACAGACTGAAGACGTTGGTGGGCCACTTGAGCATGGGCCTCCAGTTGTATATGGGCCACCCGGGGGAGTTCATTGGAGGTGAAGCCCAGGGAAGGTACTGCCATGGCGGTTCAGGATTCCTTCTGTCCAGGGCCTTATTGCTGAAGCTCAAGCCCTTCTTGGAGCAGTGCCGTACGGACATCGTTAGTGTCAGGCCTGATGAGTGGCTGGGGCGCTGCATCATCGATTATGCTGGCATTAGCTGTGTGGAGGAGCATGAGGTAAGGCAGATCAATGAGCAGGCTCTGAATCTATGAAAAGGATAATTATGACCCTGTTTACACCTGGTCGTTTCATGCGTCTTGTATCCGGATTGTATCCTGATGAGATTTTAACCACATGCATTTACACTTGTAGTCAAATGCGTCTCCAGTTATCCAGCCTGAAATCCGATTGCTGTACTACTGTTAATGTACAAATTAGCTCATTACATTAGAACACCAACTCCTTGTGTTGTTCGTTGTTTTTAGTTGTTTTATGAATAAGATGGTTGCGTCAAAATCTGGATTTTTCGTGCTGTCTTAAATCTCGCTAATATTTTGAAAGGGGCCAACTTTGGCATTCATGGAACATGTGCGTCACCTGTTTGGGGGGGGTTTCTTAGTTGTCAGATGTGGTTTGGAGAGACGGATGCATTGTATAATGTGGCTAAAATGTGTCTCAGACCACCTCCTGAAGTGGTTTGAGCGATCAGATTTAAATCCGTTTCAAATGTGTCTTGGGTGCATTTACACTTTCATTTTTATGTGGATAATCCCTATCGGGATATAATTCTGATACACAAGACGCATGGGACGACCAAGTGTAAATGTGGTCTATGACTACTGTATGGTTCTTATTTTAGAACGTTCCCTTTTTTTCTCACATATTTTCCAATTTTGTTGCTTCTTAGCTTTCCAAGTTTGGTTGCTTTACAGCTTTCCAAGTACACAGAGTATAAACTGAATTAAATGATTACACTGTATTGTTTCTTTAGGGCCTCAGCAGGCAGGACTCACTGCTGAAGAGCTTAAAATGAATTTTCAACATGAGACTCAAATAGGTTTTGTGTTTAATGAGCATCTACAAATGAGCATCTACATTGGTGTAGCGAAGTGAGCTGTATAGGCAGTAGAAGATGAGTTTGACAGATTGTAACCTGGCCTAGATTATCCTGGCTAGTTCCAAAAGCAGACCAGTGTAGATAAAGCAAACTGTTCATGTTGCTGGATTCCCCTGAGAGGTCCATGTTTATGCTGGCCACAAGTGACTTCATTTTTCAAGCTCAGCTATCGAGTGTCAGCAGGAAACCACATTGCCCAATAGTCTTTGCCTCCTATGAGAAGGTGCCCTGTTTCGTATTGAGATGCAGTGGGGCGAAGTGCAATATCGGGTCCAAATTATAAACGCTAACAGTATTTTGGGCCAGAGTCCCTATTTCTGATGCAGATGTGCTTGCATGCAAGTAGTCATGAGTTTGTGAAACTCGGCACAGTCTCACATGCATGTGCCAAGATGCATTGCAACGTGTGTATTGCACGTTGTTTACCGAGTGCCTCGTTAAACGGCATACGACAGAGTGGTGTTGGCTGACTCCTTAAAGGGTTATAGCAATTTTCCACTGCTTTGGTGCAGAGCTGAAAAACTTAATGCTCTCATTAGCATGATCGGATTTCAAGATTCTGCTTGACTAAATACCTTAAACTGCATCACTCGCAGTTTATATGGTGAACATCCTTAAACTTCAGCCCTCTCTTAGTTCACATAGAGAACATGTTGCAGCTGTAACACTTGGGCTGTACATCTACAACAATGATTTTCATTTACACGTATTCATTTGGCAGGTCTTTTTATCCAAAGAGATTTAAAAAGTGAGACAGAATACAATTCAAGTATTCTAGCTGTTTGGAAATCAAAATCCAAACAGATCCAGCTCTTGCAATCAGTGTTCCCTTTAAAGTCACGCCCCAAAAATACATGTATGCTCGCTGCCTAGGCTAGAATGTCTGAATGTTGACTGGCAACATGGTTGACAGGCAAGTAGGGACGCCTGTCTCTGATTGATTGGATGTTGGTGGTTCACATCATTTGATTTTACATAGCCTGGAGTTTTTCCTTTGAGCAGATATTTTATTGAAAGCTGCCGGAATGTGAGGAGAACTTTACCAAAAATTATAAAATGTATTTAGACTTAAAAAATCACCAACCCCATCTTTAAAGGAGCCAGCAGTAATACAAGTGCCGGCAGTAAGAACAGCGAGAACAGGACTAAACACTACTGAATCATTGTGAATTTTCTGGGGTGCTATAAACACTGTTCGTGAGTACAATTATGAAATCTGGATATGTAATATTATTAATATCCACTAATACCAGTAAAAGCCGCAGGGAGACGGGTTTACCTCAAAGTAACTGCAAGGAGGGATGACATGCAGATATACCTATTCATGAATTTGCACACAGATGGAAAGAGCTCAGGGTGTTTTTGTATTAATGATCAAGTGCTGTTGGAATAGCTGGGACTTCAGCTGTTTCTTGAAGGTTGTGAGGGAATCTGCAGAGTGAATAAAGCTGGGCAACTCATTCCGCTGACGTAGGACCTGGTTGTAGACTTGCTACCACGTGGTAGCGGTGTTATCAGGCACCATTCACTCACAGACTGTATTGATCGGAATCAATGCCCTGATAAGTGACTCCATGTAAGTGGGTGAAGCTCCCTTGGTTAAAAGAACTTGATGTGTGCAGCTACATGGATCCAGTGGAGTGAGATGAAGAGTGGCATAACGTGTGCTTGTTTAGGTTGATTAGCTGAGAGTTGCAGTAGTCTAGCCGTGAGATCACAAGCGATCCCACACAAACCCAGCCACAGCTGTCAATCTTACCTAAGGAAAGCACATCGCCATCCAGGTGGCTGTTACCTCAGACAGTCAGACACTCAAACTTTGTTTATACCCCAGACTAAGATGTAAACACTGTCAACCAAACGTGAACATCACTGTTTTTGGTTTCTGATGCCAAAAAAGAAGTTTGGCACTTGTGAGCACAGTGGCAGCAGGATTAGGGAAGTGGAATGACTAGCCACTGGTGTGAGCGAGCCAGAAGTGAAAGGACTTCCTGCCTTCTGCAGGATGACCTGCTGAGAGTTGTTAAGTTAATTAGGGTAATTAGGGTGAGATGTTTAAAACAGCATTACTGCTATCGGCAGGAGTTGTATGGACATGAGAGCTTGGCAGGGCTTAGCCATGAACTAAGAAAGAACGCGTTCGAGTTATTATGAATTGTCGTTTAACTTATGGGAAAGATCGATGCAGTATTATGCTTTAAAGCTCATTGATGTGCTTTCTAACTTTTAACATCTTAAGTATTTTTCTGTGATTATAAGAACTACAATGTGTATTGCACTGTATATCATATTTGGATATCTTTTTGTTTTGTATCACAGGGGCTTCGTTATAATTACTTTGAGATGGAGAAAAACATGGACCTGAGTGGAAAGGAGAGCCTGGACTTCCAGAATGCTCTCTCGGTTCACCCAGTGAGCATCCCAGAGCAGATGTATCATCTGCATAGATACTTCACAGAGAGAGAGCTACAGAAAACCTATAAAGAGATCAAGAAACTTCAGGTGAGGGTGTTCAGCTTATTCTCATTTGTCCCTCTGTACCTAGATTCCTCTTTCTCTCCCCATCTCTCTTTCTCCACTCTCTGTTCCCACTATCTATTCTCCCTCATCTTTCGCTATCCTGTTCTTTCCTCGCTCTTTCACTCTATTATCATAATCACATAATCATGCTCTCTTTCATACACATGGATACTTAAAAATGTACCAAATATAGCAAGTGGCTGTCTTCAGAACCCCCCATTTTATTTTTTAATTAAAAAAAGATTGGTGATTAATGTTGTGCGATACCACTACGATCAATATTTTAATTCAGTCCATATTTGAGATTCACACACCATGTTGCTGTGGATGATGTTAGGATTGATGTAAAGCATGCAGGCACCTGCAGAGGACGTGGCTATGTAGAAATCAGGGTTGCCAGAATCGGATTGACTGTTTCCAATTTAATTACGATTTACCCATTTGATTACAAACCATCTCAAACTCTAGCCAAGTTACATCTGAACTAAATTATATCAACAGCTCAAGGTTATTTGTTTGAGACCAATGGGATTAAGAATATCCCAACTTGAGACATATTCTTGCAACCCTCGTAGAAATGCATGCCTTACATGCAGTGGAGTGTTTAGTGGTGCAGCGTGTTGTGGTTTCAATCTTCAGAAAAGGCAAAGCAAACACTACGTAACTACAAAACCTTTTTAAACCAACCATAATTTTTAAGTAAACCCTCGGTTACTCTGATATTGATTATAATGCTTTATTTTGTATTTGTTCCAGGTGGAGATAAAGAACATTAGCCACTTTGCTGTTGACGGCAACAGGAGCGCAGCGTGGCCTGTAGGTGTCCCGCCTCCCTTCGAGCCAAAGAGTCGTTTCGAGGTGCTGCGCTGGGACTATTTCAATGAGGAGCAGCTGTTCTCCTGCGCCGATGGCTCTCCTAAGTGCCAGCTGAGTGGTGCTGACCGGGCCGATGTAGCCGACGTCATCCAGGTTGCTGTGGCCGAGCTGAATAAGAAATATTCGCCTGTACTACAACTGAGCGCTCCACAGTTAGTGAATGGTTACCGTCGCTTTGATCCAACCCGCGGCATGGAATACACGTTGGACCTACAGCTCCGGGCTGAGACTGAATCAGGCTCGGGGCAATTGGTGGCACGGCGCGTCCATTTGCTGCGCCCTCTGAGCCGGGTGGAGATCATCCCCATGCCCTATGTGACAGAGGCGACACGGGTGCATGTTTTGCTGCCCCTAACTAGTGCAGACCGTCCTGCGGCAGTTCGCTTCCTGGATCGTTGCGCCTCAGGTCTGTTCGAGCCAGCCGAGAATGCCATACTCAGCTTCCTCTTCCTGTACGAGCCCGTCGAGGCACAGAAGGTGGGCAGCGCTGACGTTTTTGCAGAGGTCAAGGCCAAAGTGGCTGCCATAGAACGGCGCTTTCCTAATGTCAAGGTGCCGTGGATCAGCGTGAAGACTGAGAACCCGGGCCTTCTGCGCGTGCTGGATGTGGTTTCGAGGAAGCATCCGGCGGACACTTTGTTTTTGCTAGCCACTGCTGACACGGCACTCAACTCGGAATTCCTGAACCGGTGCCGCATGAACGCCATCAGCGGCTGGCAGGTTTTCTTCCCCATCCATTTTCAAGACTTCGACCCACGGGTGGCCTATCCAGATCAGGCTCTGCCCACGGTTACAGATTTAGTGCGAGAGGCGGGTCACTTTGACCGCTACTCGTTTGAGGAGGCGTGCTTCTACAATGGTGACTACATGTCCACACGTGCGCGCATGGAGGAAGATGCACGGGAGGACGAGGAGCTGCTGGAGAGCCTGGATACCTATGACGTGTTTGTGCGGTACTCTGGCCTGCACGTGTTCCGTGCTGTGGAGCCAGCGCTGCGCCAGGAGTACCGAAATCACACGTGCGATGCTCGGCTGAGCGAGGACGCCTTCCACCGCTGCCTCCAGAGCAAACGAGAGAGCATCGGCTCCCGGTCCCAGCTCGCCATGCTCATGTTTGAGCAAGAGCAAGGCAACAGTACCTGAGCTCTTTCACGAGTCGCGGTGCAGGAATCGGAGACTGGCGACGGGCTAGCAGAGCTCTGTGCTGTGAGATTTCTACAAATCATTTGACAGACTATAAGGTACAAGGCATCCTCTAAATAAGCCACCACTCCATAACCCAGCAATGGGCAGCATTTGAAACCTGCGTTTGATGGGAGCTTTGAAAATGTTTTGGAAGTTCTGACAGAGGAACGTCTTTACGGTGGGCCTGACAGCAGCAATAAGAGTCGTGGATAAAACTTTACCGATGGCTAATTTTGTTTACAACAAAACTAGAGACCTCAGCTAGGGTGGAAAACATCCAGTTCAGCATCCAGTTCCAAGAATCTCCAAATGCTTGTTTGAATCCACCCACATTAGAAATGTATTCCTGTCTCACACCCACACGTCCTTTCTTGCTTGCTGTTTTTGTCGGGGGTTAACAACCAGCTGCGTATAGCCTGTGTGCCTTTCAACATTCTAATTCACGCCTTTATGGTACAATGTATTTCATGACTTGTAAAGAATCTAAAACAAATGTTTATTTTTGAGTGCAGTACTGTGCATTTGTCAGTTTGTGTGTTTGCCCAAATCTTATTACTTGAGGGGGAGGGGAGGGGAGGGAAATAGAACACAAATAATCAATGCTTTAGAAGGATATGAATGTATGCGTGTGTGTGTGTGTGTGCAAGGTTGAGTGTGTGCTTTGAGTGCCTGACATTAGCCTCTGTGGTACTGATCTCTTGATGCTGAATGAGATTATTATTTTATATACACACACACACACACACATGTAGCTGCTGCAGCTGTTCAAGCAGGGTGGCCCTGCTGTCGCTGACTGAACGTCTTAGGGTTGACAGATGACAGTCATTATCAAGTCATACAGAAAGTAAAAGGGGTACATACCAGCTGACTGATTTTGTCAAATAATATTTCACTTGAAATACATTTCCCTGAAGAGGAACAATAACACTACATATGCATATCCAAGAATAAATTCTCAGTGTGCAATATAAAGATTTACCCATATTAAAGATGCTACACATAAGATTCATTTCATATAGAGTTCCTTATTTGAAGATAGTTTGGAGGAATTGGGCCAGTATTTCTCAATAGCAGAACAAAGCTGAATGCATATAGATAATAAGGCGCGTTCCTATCAGAGAGTTATAGACAGACATTATGGCATTGTAGCTTTTGCATGTAGTTCTTAACTGCATACTACACTGTCAGGAAAAGGTACTTTTTTCACAAACCATGTTGCAAACCATGTAAATGTACCTTCATTTAGTCTTCATGGTTCAGTGGTGTACCTTAATGATGTTCCTCTACAATTATGTTCCTCTAATTAAAGGTACAGAAAACGTACCTCCAGTGACAAGAATTTGTACCCTAAATCCCCAATTTAGTACTTTGTTTCAAAAGAGTGTAAAATTTTCAAAGATCATACTGGTCTTTTGTGAGGTAGCTCCTGTGTATGAGCCCTTTCCCTATCTTTAGCTTGAGTAGTAGCTACATGATATGGGGTAGTTATATGTTTTATTGCACACAATAAAGGTTTCACAGTGGAAAAGACACTGGGGTTGTGTTGTATGGAGATGACAATTTTACCAGGTTTAAGTCTGGAGATAGATAAATTTTATTTTATTTGTGATAAAAAATATAATTACTACATATCATGTACTGTGACTTGTTTTTGTAGTTTTAATACTAGTCACTAGATGGCATGAAAGGCAAATACATCACTTCACAAAAGAAACTTCACTAGCATAACTCTTCATCTTCCATGCAGTCAGGGGTGTCGCTTGGCGACCAGTTCACTTTATTTCAGATCCAAATCAGAAATAATAATATTATAATTAAGGATAAAGGGTCTTTATCCCCTGCTGACATTTTGATATGAAACCATTTCTTACTGCCTGTAACTTCCTAATTTAGTTCTCTTTGTTGGATGTTCTTGTTCAATGATTGTGAAATGAATTTATAAAACTATACAATAAGTTTGCCTTTTTTGCTGTTCTTCACAAACAAACTATTTTATTCATTTATGTGTGATCTCTACAAAATCAACTAAGAGTGACTACAATTCTTTGTTACACAAAAGAATAGTCTCCTTTTCATATAGAGATGATAATAGTGATGGTTGTATCCATGGGCGATTTTGAGCAAATGTTGTCCCTTTTGATTCTCTGACGAGCTGTTATTAGTATTTGGCTCCCAGAGAGGCACTGTAGGCTATTGTTTCATTCCAAGAAACATGACACGATGGAAAAGTAACAAAATGATTTAACCGAGCACTTTGTCAACTCAGTTCAACCCTTTTGGCAAAGTTGGCATTTTTTCAGTAAGGTTCTATAACAGGACAGCGTGTCTTTATAAGATCTGTGAGAACATATGTATGTGAACAAGTCAGATGGTATAAGGCATGAAATGTGGTGAGCAATGTAACCACTGAGAAATGGTGTGTTGGAAATTCCCATTAAGTGCACTAAGAAATGATCAATTTCATACTACACTTACAGTCCATGTGAAATACCCTTACACCAGTTCAATCCTTTCTAATCATACATCCAGCAGGCAAAAATAGGAAAATAAGATGCAACTTGTGTGATGTCCTGGAGATGAACACAGTCATATGCTGAGGTTTTCGTGTGGCAAGACTGCTAGGGATCACTGGTCTCATTTTCATTCTCCAAAATGCATTCTTTGTCCTTCAAAAAATACTCCCTAAAAAATTCTAAACTTCTATCATGTGAGATACTAAAGACTGTAATTGGCATGCAGTATAAGAGCATGTGTGAACCGAAGTGGCCTTTTTACCCGTGCTATTGGAGGATAATGCCAATAAGACGGCATGTTGATGTGATGGAGCCGCTTTGAGCCAGTTTGACCCCCCACCTAGCCACATACCTTGCACTGGCTGAAAAAGGGGCATTCAGTATGCGCTCCCTGTGGGTTCGACTTTGGCTGCAGCTTTTACAGGTGATAAACATAAATGTCCAATTCAAGTGTGTGGTTCCATCCAAGGGCGAAAAAAGTCCAGTGAGAAAATATTGTAGACAGGAAAACTAAGACAAAACATCTCCTAGCAAGCAAAGTCCTGCTGTCCAGCAGCTTGTGTGTGGTGGTTTGGTAATATTGAAGCTGGAAATACATTGTGTGGTTGAGCTCTCGTCCCGTCATTAGCTTCCTGTTGACAAACAGATCACACCACAGTCACAAAATAATGGACAGTAACAAGGACCTACATCATTACTGTACTTAAGCAGATTTTTGAGGATCTGTTCATTGCACTTTGGGCTATTTTGGCTTGTACTACAGCGCATTTTAAATTAAATGATTCACTTTTTTCTCAAACACACTTGCAGTCGCTTTAAAAAAAAAAAGACCTTTAGAAATATTATGTTTGTGAAATAAGGTCACAGCTGTAGAGATATGAACATTTGAGTAATTTGAAATAAACTGTGGCAAAAATGTCGCAATCTAGACTGTCTATAATCGAAAGATTTGCTCATACACATTTAGTTTCACTTGTAAAATAGTTCTCTTACTTAAGAAAAATAAACTCAATAATCGGTCAAATCAACTTATGTCTTCTTTATTTCCCTAGACTTACTTTGGCCTTGAATTCCTCTAGTCTAACTGTTGCGATTGTGCTAGGCGTTAGCTGGGCCCTAAGGTTCTGATCCCGGAGGTTCTTTGTTCTCTGCAACTGGTTCCTATGGCTCTGTTGGTTCTGGTACTTTTGTGGTCTCAGTAGTCTTTTGATCCTATATTTGATGACCTTAAAGTGGGACAGAAATAGGGATAAAGACAATAAAACAATTTCTATAGAAAAGAGACAACATAAGCAAGAAACAACACTGTAATACTACCCAATCTCAACATATTTAATAATAGCAATAACTTTTACTTATTGTCACATTTAAAATGCAACGCAAATTGTTTTACAGAATGTGCAAAAAAAAGAAGCATGAGAATCAATAACAATTAAATTCAAAATAGGTATAGCATGAATAAAAGGCATTTAGTATGAAATAAAAAAAGTAAACGATAAAATAAATGAACATAATGAAGTCATTTTTTAAAAATAGCAGTATTATTGAATTAAAAAGGGTGCAATAGAGTACTACAAAATGATAAACTGTACCTCATAGATGTAATCGAGTATCTCTAATATTGTGAGGACACTGGCTCCAATGAAAAGACCCATCTGGCCTCCAATGTCCCCTGAATGTCACACGGACAAAAGGAAAGCTTTGTGTGAGAGTGAAGGCGTATTGGTAGAAAGCAAAATGTGAAATCTACATCATTATTGTACTTAAGCAGCTTTTTTAATGATCTGTATGTAATTCAATTTTGCAAGTCTGACTTCAACTGCGTTTTAAATGAAAGAATCCACTTTATTCGAAGTCGCATACTGCAGTGCATGCAGTCGCTTTAAAAAAATCTCACTTTTACATATACTGTGTCTGATCTTCATATGCTCTTATTGAACACACTGGTCTCTTTCATGGTTTTGTGAATTGCATTATAAGAACACCTCGAGCGTATGGGTACAAGACAAACCCTACCTAAAAGTCCAGCTATGTCATATGCTTTTTTTTGCTCAATCGTCTCGTAGTTCAGCGCTTCAAAGTAAACGTCCAGGACGAGGAAGTTGTCCCTGTAATATCGGAGATAAGCAGTAAAACCTACGACATTCTTAATAGAAACATTCAATATCCTGTTGGCTACAAAAACGAGAACAATTCGCTTTTTTTTTGTTTTGTTATAAAAATAGGATTGTCAGTGGCGAATACAGGAAGAAAAATAATTACTGGAAAGAACATAATCTCAGTTTAGAGCAATCTATTTAATAAGCGCTACTTAATTTAGCCTATGCATAGAAGAGCAAAATTACATTTTCATTTTGAATACTGCAGTTTTACAAACAATAGTGAAGGAAATAGAGAGAGACATGTTGTGATTATCAGAGAAGCTCGGACAGAGAGGGGATTTTCCCTTGACAGGCTTTTGGTCTTGCACTGTTTGAATACACAGTTAATTATTTTCAGGGAAGGAGCCCATTCTATCATATTAACCAACTAGAAGGTGGGATATGTTTTGTGTGTCTAAGTGTATGTGCTGTTTGGAGATTATGTGTATGTGTGAAATTGTCTTTCTATACTTCTGTGGCCCAGATGTCCTCACAAGAATAGCACAATGAGTACAATTCCCATAGTTGAGGATGTTTTTCCAGTCATATTACGTGTCAAACATATTTTGATTTTCGTTTAGGTTAGATTTGGATTTAGGATAGAAGAAGTTCAGTTTTAGTAAGATTTAGGTCCTCGCAAAGGAGTAGTAAAATGAAAACGTGTGTGCGTGTGGGTGTGTGTGTGCACGCATACACATCACCTGATATACTCCTCAGTTGTGTGGTACTTGCGGGAGAGGTAGCGTGCTGACCCTTTGCTGGGGATTTTAACCATAGAGAGCTCTTTCCCATAGCGTGTGACGTTACACGGAGTCTCACACACACACAAATCTCCTGCGCTTATCTCCAGCAAAGCTTTATAAGGTACAAAAAAGAGATCTGACACTGAAGCCCACATAATAATACTATAAATACACATCACACACGTCACATCAATTCCTTATTCAGTATATATATAGACAAAAACTAAAAACTAGTGGTGTGGTGTAGCACTGGAGATTGTTAGGTAAATTAATTAATTAGGCGATGACTAATAAATCTGTTTTTGGAGTAGGTCTTACCGAGTGCCCTGTCGACACATTTTACTTTTGTTGGTGGACAGATATCTGCCTTTCCTGCAGAAAGAGCATTGAAAAGAGCATTATTGCATTGAAAAGGAAAGAACAGAAGATGCAAACTCTACCAATGCGTATTAATGCAATGCTTCATGAATATGAGTGATACATACTGTAGGTAGATATGAGATGATGGTAAATGGAACAATGAAAAGATATGACATGGTGGGTAAATCAATGGATGATTTATACTCCGTCCTACAAGCTATGAGTTGATTAATGATCTCAGGCCAGTCACACTCTCCCAGAAAGGATGAGAATGATCAGACAAGAATGATAGAAACAGCAATGGAAAGGAAAGAGGTCAGGATACTGAAAGTGCAAATGCCAATGAGGTACATCATGCTTGCAGAGGGTCTGGATGTGACTGGATTATCTGTAAAGCTCATTACATAAATAGCCTCAAAATCCCATTTCCAGCAAAGGCTTTGACTGACAAGTGTGAGGATGATTGATGGGTCCACTGATAGCCTGTGCCAGTCAATAAGAGTGAGTTTACAGATGAGACGTGCACATTAATAGCAGCTTAAAAACTGTGTGTACATATACACACACACATATTAACAGACACACACCTGGCATATGTATCATCCGGCAGTTGCACTCTCTCTGCACCTGGATGCTCTCACAGTGCAGTCTGCAGGCGCTCACACTGTACGTGTCGTATTCAGGGATCGCTGGTTCTAATGACGCACGACAATTTCCCCATGGTTGCGGCAGGTACGACAGCTAATGGGATGATAATACACAGAGAACAATGGAGTAGGAAATCTCTTCACAACTTTATATCTACATTTGGCAGGCCCAAGCATAGAGCTGTTAAGGAAGCCAACACTGATACAAGTGCTGCAAGACTAAGAGTCCAGCAATAGACCAGAAATAAATGCAGAATAGTAGTAGGGGCAACAGAGAGAGTCAGGGTCAAGATTGGAGAAAGTACTCAGGAGGGCCACAAGCACCAATCTCATTAGACAGGGGAAGCACAGCAGTAAAGGTCCTGTGCTAATGACTGGAAAGTTTGGAGTTCAAATTCAACCATCAATTTAACCATCAACTGCTTCTTTGCTCTGGCCTCAACTTCTTTCTCTGGTATGGAAGAAAAAACAATTTTCCCTATTTTCCCTTGGATATTATTAAGTATAGCTAAAATGCATTCTTCTCAGAGCTATAACTTTGTCCCCTTCACATGTTCCCTTGTTTATCAGAAGCATATCTTTATAATGTTCTGGACTGTATCATACCCTCTGTTCCTGGCAGGACACAAAAGTCTGAAAGCCCGGCGAGACTCCAAAACCCAGCTCATGGATGTAAGGAGGTTCGTCCTGACTATGGATCTGAACACGAATCCCAGCCTCCAGAGTTGTCTCATCTGTAGAGACAACGACAGGAACCCAAATTACCTGAGGATGTTTGTCTGTTAAGGTATTGACTGTTGTTTGTTCAACTATTCACTACATTTCCATTGAATACATCCTGATTTGTATTCAGGTTTTCAGACATTGTTTTCTCCCCCTACTGATAATCTTACACACTGTAAGTCATTATGGGCTCGTTAAGAGTACACAGATTTTAAAGGATAGTTCAAGTGGGAGAGCTTCTCCATATACATCAACCAAACAAATTTTTTATTTCTATTTTAAAATTTAGCATAGAAACTTTATGTAAAGCACCTTAAGATTTAATTGGAAATGAATGGTGCTATATAAATAAACTCTTATAAAATTATATAAACTTTAGTTTATAAAGTTTTTTTTTTAAAACATACAAAAACTACATACATTATTGGACTGATAGTACTGATGCACTGCACAGGAAAGCCCAGAGCAGACTCTTCTCTCTAAGGAGGCTTTCAATGTGTGCAGCAGGTTACTGAGGTTATTCTATCAGTCTGTTGTGGTTGAGTTCTTTTCTATGCTGTGGACTGCTGGTGGGGCAGGTGACACCAAGTGCCTCAATTAACTCAGTCTGGACCCACTGGAGGCAGTCACAGAGAAAGGGTGGTAGCAAAATTGGAGAACATCTTGAACAATTCTATTCATCCCCTTCATGGAGCAATATCCAGGTGCACTTTTAGCTACAGACTCATTCCACCAAGGTGTTGCAGGAGGCGCTTTTGGGGATATTTTCTGCGGGCTGGCATCAGGCTCCACAATGCCTCCTCCCAACGTGCTACCAACACAGTAACTAATATTCCGCACACCACTGAGTGTGAATGTGAATATTTCATTTAGATGTTGTTGTCTTCTGCCCTTTGTCATGTTTTTGCACTAATGTCTTTGTACTGTGTACATGTGTAAATATGTGTAAATTTCCCCTTGTGGATCGATCAATCAATCAATCAATCAATCAATCTTATTATTATTATTATTATTATTAGTAGTAGTAGTAGTAGTATTCTCTCCATTATAAATGTATTTAACTTAAAATTACAAAATTCCTTTTTAGTTTTCATTAGAATGCTAAGCGTATATACATAACATCCAATTGCACAGTACAGAAAGATTACACTTAAGTGAAAGTATGGGAAAATCTTTAAAAGTATCCACACTTAAATGTACTTAAGTACTTACAAGTAAAAAGTAATTTATTTGAACTAAAAATAGAAGTCAGCCCATACGAAATCCCACCAAATTGCCCTCATTCGTCACAATTCATGCAAATTCTTGATCATGTTCTTTTTTCAATCACAGTAGCTTTAATCTATGAAGTTCAAGTGAGAGTAATATCCTTTATCTTTTATGTTATTGGAATTTATGTTGGCAATGTCGACACCTACGTCAAGAGTAATTCCTTGTACATGTAGTACTTGGTGAAGAGGCTTCTAATTCTGTTTATAGCAGTATTTTTGCTGTGACTCACTGGTCTCTCTCCAAATGGGAAGGTATTCGTCTTGCTGTATATCCAGCATCAGCTCCAGGCCATTCCCCATACCTCCCTGCCGTGCCCGCTTCGGTGATGTTTTGTTCCCGTTGAAGGTGTAGCATTTCCCGTAGCGTGTGTATACCTGCAGTTGAGAAATACGTGTTACACATCAACATATAGTCCCACTCTGTTTGTCTGGCACTGGATGTCATCTGAGTAGGAGAGACAATGCTCGACTGTTCTGTTAATGTAATTTTTCATTTATAAGAGCCAGAAACACTTATGTAACAGACCTGTGTGTCTTTTAATGAATCGTGCTGACCACGGACACACAGAACACCATGGCTTTGTTCCTTTGTGATGGAGGATTTGTAAGTACAAGTCAATAAATTCAAAATGTCCTTTAAAACAGATGTGAAAGAATGAAGCCCATGTTTAGCATAATTTATGGCCTCTCTTTCTCTCTCTCTCTCTCTCTCTCTCTCACACACACACACACACACACACACACTCACACACAAACACACACACACACACACACGCACACACACACACACACACACACACACACACACACACACACACAAACACAAACACACACACATTTCACTCCTTGCTGCAAAGTAAAACCTGTTCAATACATACATTGCATACCAGTTGCCAAAGCAAACAACTTGGTTGTAAATATTGTAAAAAGTCTGTATATAGGAACTATAACGACTTTACAATTGCCATAGATCTAGTGCTACATTCCACTTCCTCTTGGTCAGACAGAGACAATTACAGAGTTCATTCTGCTGTCCTTCCCTTTCAAAGAAACTTCTGGTGGCTTTGTCAGCATGGTGTGATTGATTAGGTCTTTAAAGGCTCATTAGAGATGCTTTGTTTCAGCCAAAAGTTAAAGATCAGCAGTTGATTGGCTGGTCTAAATGGCTACGTGGGCTTCATGTCAACATACCATAAATTTATGGGGATTTTATTATTTTTTTCAAGAAATTATAAAGATAATTGCCAACATTTATGTTGTATCAGCCTAGTCCAATGGAGATTCAATTGTGACATTCCACTGAAACTGTCTTTATCTAGAACACAAGAACCCATGGTGTTGTATCAGTTAAGCCTAGTCATAGACTTAACACTACTTTCAATGAAGACTTTTTACTGATGTCATAGACTAAGATTAAGCTGTATCCAGAACACAGGGAGCTTGTTGTTGATACAAAACTGCTGCTGCTTTATCAACTTCACCTTGGATTTATGCTGACTATAAAATGCCAGTAAAAGATAGTTAAAAGTTCCCTTCCCTATCTGATACTCTTTCCTCCACATGAGTCAGACTTGTACCTCAGCAGATGTTAAATCTCATGGTAAGACAGAGGGAAGCAAATGGGATTAAACTTCTGTGCTTTCCGAGCCCTGGAGGCCAAGAGAATCTCTATACAGTGCATACTGAACAAACACCCTTCTTCCTTCTTTCTGCCCATCACTCCACCTACAAGCCTTTTATAGCCTTTCACAGCATTTCCTTCTCTAAAATTTTCAGATGGTGGGGTGACACATAAGAGGTGACACATAAGATGACGACTGTCCATGCAGATCATCGGATGCGTGTTTGCAAGCTTTTTAGGCTTGAGAGGCTTATTTGTGGGCCACAAACGAGCCTAAGTTCACTAAAAGGGTCATAGGATGAGCTGGGATTCATGATATCATGTTGCAAAACTCAAAATGCAAGCATAT
Source organism: Olivaichthys viedmensis (assembly GCA_028565825.1). NCBI lineage: Eukaryota > Metazoa > Chordata > Actinopteri > Siluriformes > Diplomystidae > Olivaichthys > Olivaichthys viedmensis. Next base: position 1,500,702 of record JAOUQW010000011.1, read on the forward strand.
CATCATATGCAATGATATGCAATAATGAAGATATATATATATATATATATCCTACATTGTCTTAAAGACATTTTGATGAAGGCTTATGGTTGATGGTATTTCTAAATCAAAATGTATTTTTTAAGTAGTTTTTACTTAAAACGAGTAGTTTTTACTTAAAATTACATTGTTTTCCCAAACAAGTAGTTTTCATTTAGAACTTGGGAGAGGCAGCCAACAAGTGCCTATTTGGGAAGTTTAAGAAAAGCCTCCTTGGTGAAGCTCCCTCATGAAGCTGGTTGAGAAGATGCCAAGAGTGTGCAAAGCTTCATCAGGAACGCTGTTAAGAATTTAAAATATAAAATAGTTTTGATTTGTTTAACCCTTTTCTTGGTCACTGCATAATTGCATAAGTGTTATTTTATAGTTGTTTTGTCTTCATATTTATTCTAAAGTAGTAGAAAATAGTAAAAATAAAGAAAACCCTTCTATAAGCAGGTGTGTCCAAACTTTTGACTGGTAGTGTAAATAAAACAAAAAACCCTAAAATCTGTGCAAGCCTCATGTAATCTAATGTACGTGACATGTAAATGGATTTTTGATGCAATTTTTATTAATAGCCTACTATTTAAAATAGAGCAAGAAGCAGCAATCAAAGAAACAAGGAAAAACATAGTGTGCATGTGCGTGTGTATGTGTATATTTAACTTTAATTCCCCCTGACAGTATACTTGTGCAAGGTCTGTATTTAGGCCTGTGGCAACAGGCTTGTTATCCTTGCTGAGTCTTTTTCCTCTTAGTTGATCGTGAATGTGGCATAGACAAAAAGTACATACAGGAAGAGCAAGCAGATCGCCACATGTTTCTAACCAGTGCTGAGTTGCAATACTGTTTTTCACACAGCCTTGTCAACTCCCCCTCGCAATTCCCCCTTGTGGGAAAAGCCTGCCACCATCCTAAACAAATACTCCAGCATTTTTCACCCTAAACTTTATCCACTGCATCTGCAGCGTACGGGAATTTCAAGAGTTATTGACAGAATTCAACAACTGCCCTTAGACTTTCATTATAAGTGTGCTTAAAGTTAACAGGTTTTTCATTCTTTTCTCAGTACAGGGAAATGTGTAAAAATTCTTGTCCCTGATAATCGCACATACACTACAGACACAGTGGAAAAAGATTTGGTTGAAAAAACGTTGCAGTGTTCCTTTAAGGACTGTTACATTGCTTTATTAGCCCAAGTGAAATATGTGACCCTTGGAAGTCCAAGTAATCCAGTCAAAATAAATATAACCTTCATGTAATCAAGAAAATAATTAATGCTTCAAAAATATAACATTTATTTAATGTTTCAAAATATTTTCTTTATTAATATTTCCAAAATATTACATTTGATTTGCGATGTTCAAATTGGATTTTATGTAGCCAACTACATAAAACCCGACATAACTTAATTATTTCATTCTGCTACCTAGTTAGCAACCTGAATAATTAGCATGCTAGCTACTAGGCAATCCAGCTAGTTAACCTGCTAGCCAGTTATCTAACAAATTAGCAAGCCGAAATGACTCAAAGGAAACAGACCTTACAAACTGCAGGGGAAATATCTTCAATAATATTGTTTGTACTGCCAAGGGCATTCAGATTAAATAATTCACTCCTTGCCATGCCTTCATTTCCCTGTGCTGCAATGAGCCACCTGTGTGATGTAGTTAAGAATGAATGTAGAATAAGAACTGAAATGTAGAATAAGTGTTCCCAAAAACCAGCTCCCAAACAGAAAAAGAAAATGCTCCTTCAGTGTTTTCTCTCTCACTGTGTACAGTGTGCTCATAGCTTTGTGATAAGGAAGAGGAAGAAAGTGTTTTAATGAAAGTAGGAGGATCCTGAGAGCTTTGGAACAAAAGGAAGCAGCTGTGATAGTTAATGCAAAGTGGCAGGATGATACCTGGCAGATTAGGTGCTTGTGCATATGTGTAAGGGACACACAGGAGACATTGTTGCTGCCAACCCTGCCTCAGGCCTTTCGTTGTTTTTGAATGAGTTTCCCTGATTTGAATTAATGTTTCACTTTAATTAACATAATACCCCACTCCGCCAGCTTTCAATCTCCTTTTCAATCACATCCAGGTCTTGCAGTTCAGTCTCATCTAATCTTAATTTCATAATTTCATAAAGTTATGTAATATATATATATACTCACCGAACACTTTATTAGGAACATGTACACTGTCACACACACACCTGCCATACAGGACTATAGTTCCCAGAATCCCCCACGCAGCACAAACGAGTCACTTCCTCGTTCAAGCTCACCACACTTCTAATCAGCCGCACCTGCTCCCAATTCCACACACTCACACACCCTTATATAAGCCCCAGCACTCCAAAGACTCATTGCTCAGTATTGCTCATGCCGTGTGACATGCCAAGCGTTTCCCGGACTGCCTACCTGATACCTGACCCATTTCTGGACCCCGTACTTCTGACCTTGCCTCTGCCCCACGGATCTCGTTTGCACATCTACCGACCTTCTGCCTGCCCCCCGACGACGCCTTTGCCTAACCCTCTAGTACTATCAGCAGCTTGCCTTCTAGCTCCTAGCCCGCGCCTGCATCCGCCTCGCCCAAACCCTAACAAACACAATATAATGATGTAATACACATGTGAATTCTAGTCGGGTCCAAAAGTCTGAGTCCACAACCAAGAACTGTTTTTATTTCATCAGTAATTAAAACTACTTTTAATCCAATTTATTCTTATTATTTAAGGATACACTATTTAAAATTGAGATAAATATTTTACAAATCTTATGAAATTGAAATCTGAATATCCTGTTTGCCTTAGTTTCTCAAATTGATGTGATGCCTTAACAACTAACACCTAATATTGCTTCAAATAGTACGGACCTCTGTAAATTATGCATTATTGTTGGTACTTTCAGTAATGGAAAACAAACTTTTTGACTAATATCATTGAGGAATTATGGAATTTTTGAGAAATTGTGAAGCAGAAACTGTTCTTGGTCAAGGACTATTGACTTTGGACTCTTCTCTATATCTGTCTGTAAAGTGTGTGTGTTGTCACGCTCTTCCGAGTTACAGGCGAAGTGAAGCCGCTGAGTAACATTACATTTATTATTTAAACTAGACAAAACACTGAAACACACACGGAGACACAGCCTGACATTGAACATTAACCAACACGCTAGACAGGGACAGGGGGCTTAAGTGGTCACACTGATTACACTCACTAATGACACACAGGTGGGATAACTTAACAAGACTAGGCAGGGCGGAGACATGAAACGAGGACTAAACAAAATATAAACACGTGGCCAATAGCGGATGTCGCCATGGTGCCCACGACGCTTGGGCATGTGCTTCGCCGTGCGAGGGGGAATGCCCTTGACTTGTGTGTGGGAGAGTTTATATGTGTATCCTTAATATTTAATTATAGTACATTTTCAATAACAATTACTTGTTGGGTGCTTTTGATGGACATGACTACTTTATACAGAAACATGCTTTAGTAAAGTGTCCATATATTGGTGGCCAGATGGAAAATAAAAGCCATGACCACAGGTTCTCTGTAATTATTAAAATTAAGGAATAAATATTAGGCCTACTTGATTGCCACCACCACATTGCCCTTTCATTTAAGCAAATAATTTAATAATTTCTGTTTTAAAAACCTGCTGTCTGCTTGAACAGTGCTATGTAAATAAACAGTGTTGTGTAAATGACAGATTTCACTCATTACATTCCTTTAGTACACCAACTGAGCCGTTACAGAATAAACACACACACGTTCCTCTGTGGAAAAAGCATAACATTAATGTTGGCCCGAAAAATTTACCTTTGGAAAATGGAAGAGAGGAGGAGATCGGAAGCTGATCCACGTTTAGTTTTGTTTTACGTGACACTAGCAACACCCAGTGTTTAAACTAGGAAACTAACATTTTTTACTTTCTTAATAACTGACTAACTTCATTTTAAAAAATAATTAGCAAGCAGATTAAAAAATGGTGATGGGCAGTGTATCGCCCACAGTTTGGACACCCCTGCTCTTTTCTCCAACTGCATTATTAACTGCATTTGTGCTAAAATATGTAGGTTGTATATTATTTTGTTAATCCCTAAAGTCCCAGATTATGATTCAGTCATTCATCTTAAGCCATATTATCCAATAACTACTATGAATTAATTAGTAACTAAAGTAAAACTAATGAGAAAGGCATGTAGTTACAAGAGTGGGGAATGTAGGTTAGGACCTGCCAATGGGTCCTGGAAGTTAAAGAGGTAAAGTGTCATTTCAGTCCGCGTCTGTGTGTGTGTGTGTGTGTTTTGACCATACCTGTTGTCATGCGCAGTGCGCTGTCTAAAGCTGGCACCACTTCTCTCTCCAGCTGGTTGTGTATCCGCCCACCCAACAATGGTCCAATGTCTGATCATGTTCACAATTACAGAACACAAAAAAGACACCACACACACACACAATTAATAAAGACTGAAAATAATTTAATTAATAAATAAATACATAATAAATAAATAAAATCTATCAAAATAAATAACACAAAAATAACTTTAAAATAAAATTAAGAAAGAGAAAAAGAGACGACATACTGTCCAAATCGGAGACAACCTTATTCCTGGCTATGGTGTATTGTGCAGTCAGATACTCGATTTGCTGTAAATGTAAACAAATCAACAGTCACTTTGTGTGATTAGAAGTGTGGCAGTCATTCAGTGTGTTTGTTAATTCTAAAATCTGTATCTGTGCATATAACTGCACACTTTATCAGTAATGTTATGCCATTATAAATCTGTGTGTGTTTGTAGTCTGTGTTACCGCTGGTGTGTAACTGGCGAACGATTTCAGGTCTTTTATGTTGGTGCTGATTAGTCGTCTGGTGCTTTTGATCTGGGACGTGACATTTTGGTTTGCTGTGTAGGCAACCAACACACCCACTCTGCAACACACATACACACACAGTTAGCACTGCGTTATTATTCTACACACGCAAAACATATGCATGACATAAATACTATTATTCTGTAATACACACTCAGTTGCTAGTTTATCCCTGTAGCTACATTCACTGGCCATTTTATTCGGTACACCTATCATATAGGTCACTTTGTAGGATTACAATTACTCACTGCAGCCCATCTGTTGCTATGCATAATTTGTCACCCATCCAAATAATATCTGGTCGGCGTTCTTCCTGTGGTGGTCCCTTTTCACTGATGGATGAGGTAGAGGGGCTGGAAAAATTGTACACAGCAACAGATAGCAACTGTATATGGTAGTTGTACCTGATAAATTAGCAACTCAGTGTACTTATAAAGTATAACAGAGGAGTCTTGCAGTAACTATCACTAACCACACAAGGGCACTACTTTATAGCAATAAAAACTGGTGTTTTGCACACACAGACACAGACACACACGTTTGTCTTACTATCCTTGTGAGGACCTTCCATTGACATAATGATTACTGTAGATAATTAATGCTATGCATACACCTACACCTAACCCAAACCTTAACCTCAGTAACTAAAAGCAAATCTTTTGGCTGTTTTAGTTTTTTAAATAAAAGCTGAAGTTTTTGGAAAAAGGCAGTTTTCCTTGTGAGGACCAGCCGAATGTCCCCACAAGGTCAAATCTGTCAGATATTCCTATCCTTGTGGGGACATTTGGTCCCCAGAAAGATATAAAAATATGCCCACACACATACACACACACAATACAGAGTAGTTTTGTAATTATATTAATGGTATTGTTATTATTATTATTAGTAGTAGTAGTAATAGTAGTAGTAGTAATAGTATAGTAAAATTAAAAATAGTACTTATATATATTAGTATTAATATATATTCTTAGATATATTTTAATATAATTTTGTATATTTCAATTAATTTTATTTAATTAGTATTTTAATTTAATTATTATATTTAACAATTGGGAAATACGATGTAAGAAACTAAGCAAAGAAAAAAGTAAAAAAATACAGAAAGAAACAGGAAAGAAAAAAAGGGTTATGGGAAAGCTCTTCTTCAGAGGAACAGCAACTGTTTGTCTCTCAGTCACTGAAAAACCATCAGGACTGAAAAACCGACAGACACACACACACACACACACACACACACACACACAAACACACACACACACACACACACGATGTGCAGACAGGGCTTGTGCTTGTCTCCCCTTCACAAACACTCATTGTGGTGTGAGAGCTGCTGTCAGCACGGTGCAGGGAAGAAAAAAGAGAAAGAGAGAAAAAGAGAGAGATGGAGGACAGAGAAGGAAAGTGGAGAATTTCTCTGAGGACAAGCTAAGGGCTATCAATGTCACATAACTACACACACACACACACACACACACACACACACACACACACACAAAGTGGGGGAAACAAAACTCATGCCTTTGTGAGTGTGTGTGTGTGTGTGTGTGTGTGTGTGTGATTCTAAACTGCTGCAGGTGTGCTCACTGTCCTCTCTACTAATGACAATGTTCCATTTAAGTTACAATGCTTTAATGTGGGATTTCCTCCAAATTTGCATCTGGAATAAACAAACAAATAAATAAAGAAATATCAATTGAAAATAATAATAATAATAATAATAATAATAATACGCCTACTAAAATGTAGTATATGTTCGTAGGCGGCGCTGCAGTGGCAACATCAGACTAACAACTGCAGTTCAGTTTTTTTATTTTTTATTACAAATGATTGATGGCAATCACACACAAACTCACACATTCATATTCCTGAAAAACCTTATGTATACACACAGTCTTATGTATACACACAGAAAAACAGCAAGAGAGGGGGGATGGACAAAGCAAGAAAGATACAGAGAAAAAAAACAGAGGGAGAGATAGAAATAGAGAGAAATAAACAGGAAAAGGATCGATGGAGCATGTCCAGGCTGTGACCTTCATTCTATTTCTAGCCCCGAATTAGTGTAAAGAACTTTAACTAGAGGCTTCAGTGAGATAGACAGACAGACACACACACACACACACACACACACACACACACACACAGACACACACACACACGCTCGCACCAGATCTGATTCATGGCTAGAAATTAGCACCAAAGAAGCAGCAGCTTCCAAATGTCTGGACTTGTCAGGGAGGAAATGAAGAGCATGTCCAGGCTGTGTTTAAATGTGTTTATGTTTAAATTTTATGCAAAGAATCTGATATATAAAAGCCTTATTCATAATATATCATGTCTAGGACAATTTAACAATTGTAAGCTTTAACTATTTTAAGAGCAGTGTGTTGTGTGGTCCGAAGTGCGTGCTTTCCAACGTGGAGTTAGTCAAAGAAAGTTGCTTCAAACATTCTAGCCAAGCCATCTAAAAAGAAAAGTCTTTGATGAAAGCCTTAATCAACATCTGTTCCTTCTACAGTATCCCCACATAATCACTTGTTTTGTTTCCTCATAAAAAGGACAGTGATGAGACAAATAGTATATATTTCTTCAAAACTATACAAAGTAGAAGAATAGAGCCTAAAGTAGTTATGCCTCTACATCATACATGCGTTGTTAAGAGATGTGCGTGTATTTAGTTTAAATGAAACATTCACTGAGTTTAGAGCAGGGCTGCTGTATGAACAATACACACTGATCATTATAGAGATAAATCTCGGGCTCCCGAGTGGCGCAACAGAAAAAGTGTTTACTCTATTGGCTGGGAGTCCAAGGGAGCATAATTGGCCCTGCTCTCTGGGTGGGAAGGATGGCATTATTCTTTCTTGTGTCGATCAGAGCGACACTAGCCAATCATGGGCATCTGTGAGCTCATGTATATGGAGGAGGACAGCTAGTGCTTTCCTCCAAGTGTATTTAGCTGCCCTGTGACGCTGCAAGAGCAGCAGTTCAAAAAGATGCGGTGGCAGAGCTGCACATGTCTCGCAGGAAGTATGTGTTAGCCCTTACCCTCCCCGGTTGGTAGCTGTCATGGAATAGGGGAAAACTAGCTAGTGGGTGAGTATTGGCAATGACCAAATTGGGGAGAAAATTGATAAATCTCCATGAATTAAAAATATAGCCCAACTAAGAATTGGTGTGTATGTGTGTGCCACTGTTGTGAATCGTTATGTTCTGTGCTGTTGTGTTCTGATTGCACAAATTAAAATGATTATCAAAAGTCGAATAATACTTCTTTTGTTGGAGGTGAGTTATGTGCATTCCAGGACAGTAAAACACATGTTGATTTACCAGTTTCTTTTTTTTTCTTCAGAATTAACCACACATTTTAATAATAAATTATTTAATTTGGAACTGCTCTTGTGTCAAAAATATATAATCTACTGTATATTATCATGATATCAACCTCTATTTACTTATATTAACTGGAGTGGAATCTGGACATATGTTAAACTCTCCTCTAGAAGCTGTACAAGTACAAGTACATGTATAAGTACACTCTCAGAAAAAAAGGTGCTCAACTGTACTTTTCTTTGTCGCTGGGGTGGTACCCTCAATGGTACATCTTTCGTATCTTTAGTATGTATCTTTCACCTGGAAACGAACATAGTGTTCCTTTAAATATAAATTAGGTACATAATTGGACCTTAAGTACCACCACATTAAAGCTTTAAATGTACAATACATGTACCCTTGAGGGTATTACCCCAGTGACAAGGGAAGGTACAGTCTAGTACCCTTTTTTCTGAGAGTGTATGTTTGTAGAGAGTCCACTCCTCCAATTCTCACATTCTTTATCAGATGAATTTGTTGCTCTTTCCACACTGTGAGTTTTATTCTCATCGGTCTGATGAAATATTTTATCATGGGAAGGTCTTTAATTATGACTTGTGTTTTTTTAAATATATTTATTTATTTAATAAATAAATCACAAATGTTCTGTCCCATATATTAAATCAGAATATTCACTGTCTTTCAACTGTTTTACTTTAAAACTACAATTGTTCATGTTATTTATCTTGGTCTTAGCGTACAATGTGGCTCACTGGCCTCACAACAGCATCTAAAAACCTCTAGTTCAGTGGAAGTCTTCACACAGTTATTGGTTACTGTCTTGGTTAGACATAATATACTTAGAACAAAGAGTAGCCCAGTAGGCACAGAGTGAAATCTGTAAATGTTGAAATCTAATAAGCTGTGGCAGAAAAAGTAAAGTCTGTCCTTCAGTAAATACATACTTGAACATACACTATATGGGCAAAAGTTTGTGGACACCCCTCCTAATTATTGAGTTCAGGTGTTTCAGCCACACCCATTGCTAACAGGTGTATAAAATCAAGCAC
>JAOUQW010000011.1:1511605-1524760 GCA_028565825.1 Olivaichthys viedmensis
ATATGCGAAGAATCAATTTCACTGTACTGTACTTGTATATGTGACAATAAAGGAGCATTCTATTCTATTCTATTCTAATTAATGTAAGTGCAGTCAGTCAGTCTTAGATATAAGGAATAATTGGTCTGACGCACTGAAATCAGTCAAATACACTTGTCAGTGTAGATTTCTTTTTACTGTAGGAATTAATATCATAACCATCAAGTATAAAATACAACAGGATCCGTTTGCAGATATAACCATAGTTACATTACCTTATTTCTACTGATACAGAATTTCACCTGTTACATTTTACTACACTACATTTTAATCATAACCACAACCATAGACTATTCAATAACTGGTTGCACTTAAAAAAAAAAGTCCAGCTCACCTATATGACTTTGATATAATTAGTCTAATGTATGCAAAATGTCCTACACTCAACCGTGGAGAAAAAAAACAAACTTTTGAGATCTGTTCTATAATGCAGTGCAACATGGAATACACAAGTCACTCACTCACCCACACGTATACACACACATATGAGCCATACTCAATATTCAGTCAATAAAACACAAACATTACATAGCATTATGTCACTCTCTATAACAGGTCTTTGGTATTGACAAAGCCTGTTATCATTTCTAATATGTTTGAAGTGCCATTATTGAATGATGAGTATTTAGACATGTGAATGTTTGAACAAGCTTCACCAAACAATCAATCAGAAGTCAAACTGGAAAACGTGCTCCTGCAGTGAAACGGAGTGTGTATTTACATCCAGGGTATTTACCCAGCATTGCTCCAGATAACACACACCTCATTAGCCACAGCTTTCACCAAGGGCCGTTTAGTGAAGTGAGAGCTATTTTGATTTCCTCAACAAGCTTTAAATGCATCATGAAGAGTAATCTATACACAAGCCCACACACACATACGCACACATACACACTTTGCTACATTTGCAGTAACTAGATGAGATTTGATTGAAAGTAGGTAGGTTGAAACTAGATGAAAGTGCTGATTGAAAGTAGCTTGGTGATATACTTTGAAGTAGGGCACCATTAGAGAGCTGTGGGATTTGCGTTACGACCCATGCTGAGCGAGGCCAAGGAGTTCTCCAGCTCCTGATCTCTCCTTCAGCCTTCGTGTGCCCTGCTATTTACATGATGCTGAGTAAGGTGCAGCTCTGCATTTGGGCTAGGACAACTTCAAAAGGGGCATAGATTTTACTGCCGGTCTAGAAATATAATCTCTAAATCCCGTTACTGTGGCCAGCTTTAGCTTTGAAGCTGCAGTAAACGCAATACAGCAACCGTCATCATTAAGCCTCCTTTAACCACAGCGCAAATTGGTTTGACACCACCACGAAGACATAACAAATGCCTAATTTTAGTGGAAGAATCTGAAAGGGAGTTTTCCAAAAGAGTAACGTCCCTTGGCACTAACTATTTTAAATAATCCCAATTTACTCCTTATTAATTGAATTATATACCACATCATTTTATTTTGTGAACTGGTGGAGCTTTGCTGACCCCAGGCCTAGCAGTTTCCATGGCACATCAATTGCAGATGGACCTTGTCTTCTTTTAGAGCGTTCTTCTTTATTTTCCCACAAATTAGATTTTGTCTGAATCACACTTTTGCAAACTAGCTCACTGCATGAAGAGCTGTGTGAATAGCTAGTGAGGGGAGGCTGGTGGGTGTTTGGCAAGGTATGTAGATCCACATCTCCCTTAGAGACTCTTCTCTTTCCTTAATCTGTGCCTTTCTCCACTTCTGCATTGCTATACTCCTATTTATCTCAATTAGAGATATTCTTTACAATGGAGAGATGATTATGCTTTAAGATCCATCAAGTATCTTGCACTAAAGTTTGAATTTAATTTGTTGGACATCATCCGAGATCCAGTGTGTGTTTTCTGATCCTGATTGCCCTGCCTTTAGTTTCATTCTCTCAGGCTAGAGATGGTGTTGGCGCAATATTTCTTCTCCTTCCTTCTCTCCAACATGAAGACAGGGTGAGTGGTCTACTCCCAGGTTGCAGCTCTAAAAGTATGTTGAATGGCAAATTCACTTATTGGTATTGCAATTGAAATGGAGTTTGATTAAAGGGACAGTTCAATCAAAACTGCTTACATGGCTAGTAATAAATAAAAGCTATTAGTGCTACTTAGCACTAAGACTAGTTCTCATTACTGGTATCTACATTAGCATTTGGCCTTATGTCAGAAGTGAAGGATTAATGAGTCAAGAATTAACGAGTTAAGTTGCATAGTTTGGCAGGAGTTGACAGACATTTCATACATAGCTGAAAAATGACAAGTTTAACTGGAGGGTGAAAGGGATTATTTGCTCTGGAGCAAAGAAAGAGTTGTTGCTTCATCCATTTAAATTGAGCACCTTTTGACTGTATCAATCTGATATCAATGTACACTCTGTTTTAGATAATGATATTATTTGTTAAGTAGTTCTAGACATGAAAGTATTGTAAAGGTATGAACAAAGGGATTTGTGCTTCATATAACAGTACAATAGGAATTGCAGTTGTACAGCACTTGACTGAACTGAAAATCTTCACTGTTCTGGTCCTATGAGAAAAATCTTGTGCCGTGCAGATTCCTTCAGTCAGCCTGCCATCCTCAAGCTTACTATTGCATTTTGGATTTCTGGAACCTAATTAATTATTATGTACAGAGGTATTGCATGGATTATAATAGAAAAAAACTTTGAAAGACAGTTGAGACTTTATGTAATTATAAGCTATGGCTGTTGCATAGTTATGTCCATCCACCCACTGAAACACACACACACTCATTGCATTGGCACATGTTCCATGCTGCATATGAACACTCTACACCCTGCCATGAGATGCTCTCAGTGTGAGTAAAGAACTGGAGGATGCAGCTGCACTGCCATTCCCGAGTCTCCTAGTGAGCCAAAAATGGGTCAGAACCCCAGGCCAGATCAGTGCACCTCAGCGAAACACAAAACCTCATGCATAACCCTGGCCATTTACCTAATCCAATCACTATACCATTCTGATACCTGCCAAACCAATCAGAGAGATTTTTCTGGGTTACAAACACCAATATTTGAAATTACTCCATTGCATCCTTTGCATTTTTGCTTGTATTATTCTATTCCTCGCTGTCTCAACATTCAGTGATATGCCTATTACTAGTTTCTGACAGAAGACCTTGATAAATAAGGCGTGTCTTCAAATTGTGATGACAGTTTTATGTGAAATAAACGGTTAGGGTTTTAAGACCCTAAGGGTTTTAAGCTTAGGAATTTCAAAATCCTCTTTCTTCTGCAAAGGGTTCTAAAACAAAAAAATTCCTACATGGATGATTTTTTAAGCTTTTTTTTTTGTTTTAAAAACTGATTACAGCAGAGGTCATCAGGTAGTGGATCATGTATGTACAAAAGAAAATATTCCAGTCAGAGATATTTTTTCGGAACAGAAATAAGAAAACATTTCAGGGCATATAAAAGTTTTACATAATATATTTTTTTAGACTGATTATTCAGATGAAAACATACAAAAGAAATGGGAGGCACAAAAAAGTCACATTGTCACATTAGGCAGGGACTCCAGTGATGCATTCCTAATTTGTATATAGATGAGAACACAGTCGTCAAAGGATTTTTAAATGTGGCATTTACACTTCAGGACTTCGATCCAAAAGCAAACAAAACTCCGATTAGCATTCAGAAAATGACAAACAGGTGCATAACAGCGCGCACACACGCACACGCACACAGACAGAGAGACAGAGAGACAGAGAGACAGACAGACAGACAGACAGACAGACAGAGAGAGAGAGATATTTGCACAGATATGGCCTCACACAATGTTTTTCCACTAATAAAAAGTAGTAATCCTTGGCCATTTTTAATGGATCTTTGTAATAAAAGCATAAGACAGAAAGGAAGTGACAGAGAAAAAGAAAGAGGCAGAAAGAGAGCATTCCAGCTGCATACACTTTATAATGTATTGGATGTTGGATCATTTTCACAGCTGATTCATCACCAACACACATTTACACTTCGTCATCCTCGGCGTAGGCTGTGTCTAACAGCTCCTGTGGCCATCAGCGTTGAGGCGTTTGTGTGGCTCATAAAGCATCAGAGTAATCATTAGACCTGTGAATTTCCTTCTGATGCTACTGACTTTGCTTAAGTTATCTGCATTCCACCTGTGTAATGATCTCCCGGTCATGAATTCCCGCGGTTGCCAGAGCATAGCACTACTTAGTGTTCTGTGTTTCATTCATTCGTTTCACCATGTGCTTTGTGTTTACCTTTTCACGTCTCTGTTTTCATTCTGGTCACGCCCCTTCGTCTCGTCACTGATTATTGCCTGAATGTACACCTGAGTCTTGTTATCCCTTAATTAGTTAGTGTATTTAACCCTCCTGTTGTTGGTGTCCCATGGTGAAGTCTTGTGTTTTTATGTGGTCATTACCGAGCGGTTGGTTGGTGGTTTCTGGCCACCATGGTTTTGGCTTTAGTTTCTTGTTTTCCGTGTTTCCTTTCCCATTTGTTTATTTGTTTATTTTGTGTTATTGACTTCCTGGTCTTGACCCTCCCCTGTTTCCCGATTATGAATATAGATTTGCTGCTCTGTCTGTCTGCCTGCTCTCTGACCCCCGCTATGTATAACGACTATGATTCATGCATTTGCCCTCACAATAAACCTACTGAGATTATGCACGTGCGTCCTGCCTCCTCATCTGTGCACAGCACGTTACAACCTGAATGGCTTATTGAGCAGCTCCAGGTGTTAAGGACGCAGAGCAGTATTTTATAATAAAGCTGCCTTGTCTTTAGTATACATTACATACAAGTTTGAATGGGGTTGTTTTAAATTGTAAGGCAGGAGCTTGGCGACATGTTGAATATAGAGTTTTGTCCTAGTTTAAAAAAGGCTTGAGATCATAGACGGAATCTGATCTAAGGTTTAAAATGAGAGGTGCTATGACAAAAGCTGCATTTAAAAGCCTAGCTGTATGTCGGCGTGTGTCAACACGTAGTGCTTTCCAAAAGACAGAAGATTCAGCCTGCAGCTGTCATTGTTGGATGCAATCTGCTCTCATTTTCAACCAGTCTTCGGCATGTAGCATTATTCAAATTACTTTCTTTTTTTTTTATATCAGATACAATAGAAGTGATGTGGGAAACCAATACCTATAATTTGGTGTATTTGTTTATTCATATTAGTTATGAAATCTAACTATCTATGATGTTTTTGGCTTTGTCACATTGGGGTATTTTTATACAAGCCATGCATTGTTAACATGTCTAAATAACATAGAAACTGTAGTTAGAAGTAGCCATTTTCTCCCTGGTTAAAGGGGTTAAATGCGACACTATTTGGGGATTTGAATATAAACCACTTCATCTCCTCTGACTCACTCAGTCAGAGTACATTTTTATCAATAGCATTTTAGAGGATGTAATATTCTGAACTAACAAAAAATCTAGTCCATTAAGAGGAAGTCTACACAAACATTCCAGTTAATCAGACTATAAGAATCCAATTAGACCTAAATGTCAGCAAAGAGCATCTGTTTCTGGAATAATAGAAAATAGAAAATATATATTTCTTCTGGGGGCCTCACAGTATGGCTGTAGTATTCCGCAATAAGGAAATCTGAAATATGTTATAATTCTATAACTTTATGCTATAACACAGATGATGAGGTTAAAAAAACACAATATTTTATAGACTTACTTTTTTAAAGAACAAATATACCAGGTTAAAATCTGAGAAAATAGTCTTTAAACATTTGAAAAACTACAACAGGATAAGAACAATCCTGCTAACAAGTTTGTTTAACCCTTGTGTTGTCTTAAGGGTCAAAAATGACCCCCGACTATGTTTAACAGCAGAGAAAACCCCCTAAATGATATTTTTTCAACTTGAAATTTGTTGACTCTTCCTACAATGACCCTAACATTAGAAAAAGTGAAACATTGCTTATTGTTTATATTTCCATGAAAGCTGTACACCACCAGGGTATAAAGATGGTCTTAGGGTCATTTTTGACCCTTAGGAAAAGGGGAGTATACAGAATGTTAAGACAACACAAGGGTTAAGAACTTAAACTTTAATCATCATCATAATTATTTAGATATATATATGACACTTACAGATCTGAGTGTCTGGAACATATTATTATCCGAAGAACCTAAATAAAATCTGTTTAGTTTGAGTGTCTTGTCACATTCATAGCACTTTCATAACACTGATAAGCAGTCCATGCCATGCAGCCTTTCAGAGTGGCTATCATCAATCTCAGAGATTCTCACTAACCTCTGTGTAATTATGTAGCAAGAGCAAGATGGCAACGCACAGATCCTATTACTTTTTTTCTTTTTAGCAAAGACATATAAAGCTACATCTCCAAAACCAGTCACTATATTTAGCAACCCCTTGTGAAACTGCTTGTTTACAAACAGCAGCCCTTCTATTTTTTAGTTACATTGACTGATGTTGTATTGTACTTGTAGTAAGTGCTGTGTGTATGCTGCCACTTTTCATTTCCAATTCAAGCCTTTGTTTTGCTTACTGTCTCTTTAAGTCTCTTTGGGCATAGTGTGTATTCTACCACTTCCAGCTTTGTGTTTTCCAATGACCATTGATTGCGAGCTGCTTCCTTTGTTGGACAGCCTACTTTTCATGTGGTTTTCATGTGACCACCTCCAGCGTTTTTGTTCTTGATTGGATTTGATCGTGTGCTGCAAGAGTTTGCTTGCTTTTTGATTGTTTTGGGGTGGTGTCCAAGTGACCGCTTTCATCCTTTGTTTTCAGTTAGAGTAAATTAGAATTGACTGCATGCTACAAGAGCATTGAAGCCCTTGATATCTGAACTAGCCTGCTTCTGAAGATTACCTTGTTTAGCAACATAAGTGCTGGGCTAACCCCAGAGGCTCTGGCAAGGGCAGCTAATTATGGGCTTGACTTCATGCTGGCTGCGGAGCCTTCTATTGCTGTGTTGATGGTGAGGCAATGTGCCAGGAAGCTTGTTGCTCTGGGTTGCAGTGTATGGCAACAGATGAACTTATCTGTAACTTGTACAATATTGCAGCCAGATTGACTTGAATTGGAAATCCCTTGTTGTGGCTGATCTTGGCCCAGCAGACTGTTGCCTCTCTGTAGGTCTTTGCTTTTGTGTATCTTCATGAGCTCAACCAACTTTTGCTAACTGTGACATGACATAAAGTTGAAGAGATGTAAAGTTTGTTTGGTACAGCCCCATTTTCTAAAGCAATAAAGAAGACTATATGATTTTGTTGTTTTCTCTGGTACAATTTTTACAGAGGTGGCCAAACTAAAGTCTCTGAAGAAGGCCCAAAATACAGGGAACAGCAGCTACCCTCCCTTTGCCAAGTGACTTCTTGGTGTCCCATCATGTCACAGGAAATTGTTCTCTTCTTGGTGGCAAAAACAACAAGCAGACCTGTCAACTGTTCTGTAATTGTTATACAAATGATTTTACAGTCTGTGTTCGACTGACAGGACTGCCATCACACTGAAAGCATATGCCTTAGCGATATTCACTTTATTAGCTCCATTCGTTGCTTTATGAAGGATGCTTGGACAATACGGGACCCCTCTTGGGACCCCACTCTTGTTACTGACATTTGCAAGAAATGTGAAGTCATCTGGAGGTCATCCATTACTATTCCTTGTCCATGGTAAATGTATGTGAGGGGTTGCTGTATCTTGGGCATCCTTAAAAGGTGTCCCTCTGTATGAGATATGTATAGCAGCAACTTGGGCATTTCCTGCACTTTAACCAGATTTTATTGTGTCAGTGTGGTGACAACATCTGCGGTGGGATCACTGGAAGTGATTACTAGCAATGAACATTATAGGCACCAACCGTGACAGACGTCTGTGTGTTCCTCCCACAAACACCACTATTTATTGTTTATTGCATCCTTAATTTTTACTCTAACTTTCCAGAACTCTTGGGCATGTATTTCATATGACAGGCAAACACTGCTGGATATCAGAAAAATTCAGTTCAAGTTAACATTTAGTCTCTAACTTGGACTGTTACATGCACTCAGAGTTAAACTGACGAGGCCCAACAACAGTGGATCCGACTGGAGAATGTAGCTGAAATACAGACCGAACAAGGCAGTGGTGGAGAGGTAAGCATAAAAGTCTTCACGATAGACTAAAGTTCCAAACAAACCATTCTCTACCGCTGAGCATCTTGTTAGCCAATGTCTTCTGTCTTAAAAACAAGTCCTCTATTAAAGAGCTAGGATAGTGTTTCAATTGGAACCAAAGACTGTTGTGTTTTGATTTCAAATTGAAACCTGGCTGTCAGACGACACTCGGGACTCAGCAATCCAGCTACCGACAAGCTACATCAGCACATGCATTGAGGACATAGTTCCCAAAAGTTGCATACAAACATATAAATCAAAAACTCTGTATAAACAGTAAAGTGCCATTAATATTATGTGCCCACTCCATTGCATTCTTGTCAGGCAATGACAAATACCAGTTGTTACTAAGGAGGAGCATCAGTTAGGACACACTGATCATGAACAATGGAACTCCTCAAGGATGTGTGCCCAGTCCCTTGCTCCACACACTTTTCACTCATTCCTGTGTTGTCACTCATGACAGCAACAAATCCATCAAATTTGCGGATGACACCACAGTGACAGGTCTGATGGCAAAAGAACATGTGACAGGGCAGAGGTGGCAGACCCATTGCCTCTGGTGTAAGGGTAGTTATCTCCCTGAAATGATTGTGGACCTAAAGAGGAAACAAAGAGAGAGGGCCACACAAGCCCCTATACATCTGCGGTCCCTATACATCAGTATGGCACCTGCTCTGCTCAGGACCTCAAGTCTCTCCAGCGAGTGGTCAAGACAGCCGAGGCACAGCCATTTATTACACAAGGGTTTTTTCCAAAGGTGCTCATAATATTAAAAGACCCTATCCACCCCTGACATCTGGTAAATGGTACAGGAGTGTGAGATGAAGGACAATCAGGTTTTGGTACAGTTTTACCCCCAGGCTATAAAGACTGTGAACAACTCTCACCCACTCTCTCCAACCTCATCAATAATATCATCCACCTACCACTGTCTTGTACTTGAAGTCTGCTTTAATCAGTTGGCCAGAAGCCTCCCACAGCTGCCAGCAACCCCTTCCCCAGCTAATTGCAGTATAATAGCTGATTTGCACAATACATGCTAAAGTCTTCATTCACACATTCACACTTACTGCACTTTATATGCACAGTTTAAAATGTACTATATTCATCTCTACAGGCACAGTCAGATTCAATCTCTTTTTTTAAAGATTTTGTTTTTACGGTTTATGCTCTCCTAGGATCTGTATATTGCCATCCCGCTTATAAATCAGAGGTTAAGCCATCTCATCAAGTCATGGCCACGTCGATTGTTGGTGTAAGATTCTTGATGCATGCAACTAGGGATGATTCACATATGATTCAAGTATCATACATAACTGATAAAACTGTGGTCACATACATAGCCCGCCCTGGCTTTGGCTTCTTGGACAGCTCATACTGGCAAATGCCTTGATCTGACCAGTAATACCAGGTTATCACAGGCTTCTTAGCTGATTCTATACTTTTAGAAGAGTTTAAAGAATTCACTCCCAATGACCTGTATCCTGCTGGGGCTCTCAAATAATCAAGGGGCTTGAACTCGCACTAGGAGAGTCTATTGTATGTTTTGTGATATTGTAAGGGCCCAAGGATGTAGCATGAACACAGTAGATATTTGTGCCTTAGAGGAGTTTTTATTTACTTAGATTAGTAAGGGGAATCATGGAGGAAAAAGGATTGAAGGGCAAATCTGTGAGCATGCAGGCGTGGCATATCAGACTTGTAGTGCTCTGGGATTTTCCCTGTAAAGTCAAAGTGTGTTGAATGGCTGCAGATTTAGAGCTGGGCTGGAGGGCAGGCTTTCTCAGAGGAATCCATGAAGGTTATAGAGAAAGAGTCACATTTTTGCATGCTAACTTGATTGTAACCGGCATCTCGGCTTCTTGCAGAACACTCCTTTTATTTCTGTCTGTATGGGCTGCAATCGAGACGATGCAAACCAAGGAGTAACAATTGTTCCTCAGTTCCAGTGGATCTCTGCCATTGTTTCAGTTTGGAGGAGAACAAGGCATTGCCCCACACAAATACATGGTTATTCCATGTATAGAAACCTTATCTCTCTATAGCAGATGATCAATGCTACAACCCCTGAGGTAGACCACCTAATCAGAGACTTCAAAAAACAACCACACAACAACTCACAAGCTGTGAAGCTGTGTGAAAGGTCTTTGTTTTAAATTGATTCACTTATTATATATTACAGTTTCTTTTAACCAATTTTTAATACAAAATTTGTGCATTCTTGTAACTGCATAGTTTCATTTTAAGACATAAGCTGAGAGACAGCATTGAGAGCAGCAAATGCATGAAATCATCAATCATCAATCATCAATAACCTGGGTGTGTGGGTGTGCGTTACTGAAATACTCCTATAACCTCTTTACTAAACACTGCACTGAGCATGTGCAGTACAGAAGGTCATCAACAGCAAACCAATCACCTACCTTTAAATGCAATCATAATTCATGACGAATCCACCGGTGATCATGTGCTCTATGTTTTGTTGTGGTTTCTGTTTTGGTCTAATCTCCTCCCCTGTCTTGTCATTAGTTAAATCTCTTATTAGTTTGTGTATGTACTCTCTGTGTTTCTATGTGTCTGTGTTAAGCCTTGTGGTGTTTATTCCAGGTAGGTTTTGAGTCTTTGTAATTTATTCAGCCCTTTTCCCCCAGTTTTCAACATTGTGACTGTTGTCCTGTTTTACGATTATGAATTATTTTTTTTTTGGACCTGGCTGTCTGTGTTTGGACCCACACTATGAATGACAGTGATTTCTAGATAAACCTCAATTGAAATGTTAATCCACACATATGTCCTATGTCCTCTCAGCCATGTACATTACAGAGACAAAGTGTCTGGTATGCAGGCAAAGCTTCTTGTTGTGCTCACACAAACATTTATTCTACATGATTCCTGTTATGATAAGTGACAAAATGTCTCTTGCAGTTTTACCTAAATGAATGTCACATACACATGTTGAAGCATGAAAATGTCCAGGATTAATGAGACCCTCCATAGTGAATGAAATAAAGCAAGTATTGCTAGTGCAGGGATTTCTACACCGTTACCCATAAACAGCTTCATTTACACGTTGCAGACTTTAAGCAACACTGTAAACAACATTATCAAAGGTAGAAAACCAAACCCTCCATATATTTCAACAAAATATTAATGCGACAGTAATCTTTTTAATTCATTTCTTAATTTCCCAAGAGAGTAGGTGGTTGACAACATATTACTTTCTGAAAATTCATAGAAACTTCTGAATTTGTGTTCTGACACAGTTAATGAATGAATAACTCTGATCAAATAATTACATATCTGTTTATCTTATGGTTGTTTGCAGGCAGTCAAAAACAATCCAAATTTTGCTCAAGAGCGGGCGTAATACCTTTCTTTGCTACTTGTATTCAGATCTTCCAAAATCGATATTCTGTAAATTTTATGATAAAGAAATAAATAATTAAGTTGTGGTTTAAGATTGGCTCATTTCTGTATCACTGCAAAACATTAGTGAAGTGTGTTTGATTACTGTTTACTCTTTCCCGATGGAATGTTTGATTCATTTCAGCTCCATTTATATTCATGTATGAGTTTTCCCCTCCCCAACCAACCATGGTCCTATAAATAAAGTCGTCATCCCCCTCCAGATATTTGGTTCTTCAATGCAGCAGTGTGTGGAAGCTGCTGATGCAAGTTGCCTGCTTATTAAACTTTGGACAGAATCTTTGGAGTTTAACCATGAATGTGTAGTCCGTTAAAAATCTCTTATATAATAACTCATAGCAGAAACTGATCCAAACGCTTTCTAAAATGTCATTAAAGCTGTATTGAGAGGGTATCAGTTTTCAGGGTGGCGTCTGTGATAAAAAATATCTTTGTATCCTCTTTATGATAAAACACTTGCATTCAGATGGCCACGAATTAACGTGGGATGACTGAGTGTCAAGGTTGGTTAATTTTCCTATGAACCAGAATGTTTGAGTCACACATGCTGACATCATGATCATTGCATTGAGAATTTATTTTATTCATGATATTGGGGAAAATACAAATATGAGGACGTCACTTTAACAGCCCATTTATTCAGCCTGCGAGATTGCACTCTTAGGTTTACATTCTTTTTTCTTCTAACGGGATCCCAGTAAAGTCAGTCTATAGTCTTTTTTTAATAACTCTTTCAATGCATCGATGTGTGATTGATGATAAAAATGTTGTGAGTTACGCGCCTCACGAAGCTGGAATGGAATAAAACGTGGGTTAAAATGAGATGCGTCTGAGACGGATGACCACATCAAATTGGTTTTCACGTCAAATTGGGCTAGTTCGAAAATGATAAAGTACCGAGGTGTGGGTTTTAGAACTTCTTTCATAACTAAAATATTAAGCATTAGTGTTTGAGCATTTATGTTGGTACATATGCCTGTGATGAATTGGAAAGAACCCTACAAACTGTGAATTATATGCGTACACGTTATTAGGCTTTTAGTACCTCAGTGAAAATGACACATTAATAGTATGTTTTCCATGTAAATGTTTTACCCCATATTGAACAGCACCACTCTTGCATGTGCTTTGCCAGAGAAAAGTGTTGACTGGTGCCTGCTTTTCTCTGGTGACTGGAAGGTTTGTTCCTGGTCAAGACCCTGAACAGCAGTAAAGAAATATCATTGTCTGTACTCCAGACTGGGCTAGTTTCTGTCTGCAGAGCCTAAATAGTTTCCCAGCCATGCAATGTTCTTGAAAGGCTGTAATCCTGATATCCTTGTCCTTCACTGCCATTCAGTACATGACAATTAAGCCCTTTATACCAAGTACAGTACTGTGCAAAAGTCAGAGACCACCCTTTTGTTTGTTCAGTTTTCAATCAAATGACCATTCAGTATTTATTGTTAATGATTTGGTGGTAAACAATAATGATGAAGAAAATGTTACAGTACATTCATTTCCATTTTCAGTCAAACAGCCGTGCAGTAACACATTATTACCTTTTTGGTGTCA
>JAOUQW010000011.1:1548043-1563059 GCA_028565825.1 Olivaichthys viedmensis
TGTCAGTGGGGAAAGCGGTGCAGGTAAGACGGAGAGAACAGGGACACTGGAATTAATGATTTTAACATGGCACACAAACTGAAATTAAAAAAATAAATAACAAGAAAGAAAGAAAGAAAGAAAGAAAGAAAGAAACAGGTCATCATTTGCCACCAGTGCATGTTCAAAAGAAAATTCGACCATCATTATAGAGAAGTTTGTGTCAGGAAGAAGAGGCTTTGGACATGCTGTGAAATGAGAAAGTGTAGGTATAAAATAACAACTTGTTTCATCATTACCACACGTAGCTCTCTCTGCACATAGGGGATAACCTTTTACTCAGTTTTCTTTGCTCAAAACGTTTCTGGCGATTTCGTCAGTGCCCTCTGTTACTTGCCGATAATCATCAATTCCGGTTTAAAGGAGAAGAAAGAAAAACACTGTAATTGGGACTGAGGCAGCTTTAATGAGCAAAACATGTTGAAAGAACGGTAGAGAGACAGTAATGGAAAACATTATCATGAAACAATGCTTTGTTTGATGAACTTTTACAATAAGATGGCCAGGTTGGCCCAGTGAATTTTTTATGTGGTGGCATGTGTTAGACCAGTGTAGCTCGTCATCAGCATGACCAACATAATATTTGCTGGTTGCTGGTTTGCTCTATAGCTTCATCCCCTGCCTATACCCCTTTCCTTTTTTATTACAAAAAACAAGGGCACAGTTTTACTTTTCGAGCACACGGTACATCTCTTGAACTCATTAGTTAGCAAAGGAAAGGGAGAGGGTTTTAAAGTCATAAAGGATTACTGATCACACACTCGTTCAACTTCTGCTGCGTTCAACTTCTAGGAAAAAAGGTGGGTTTGAAGCAATGGCTTGTGATGCTTGTTTATTGAATGAAAAGTATCGTGCATAAGCTGTACCTAATCATACTTATGAGGTTTTTTGTTCAGGAAATGTGTCACAGAAACAGCCCTGGGAACATTTAAGAAAGAAGATTTTAGAGAGTCTTTACTTTTCTATTCCCTAAATTCTGCATCACATTTCTCATTTGTATGTCTTTCTATCAGCAATAAAATGATAAGTTGGTAATGGAATCATATATGTTATGTTAGCCAGCATTATTGCTGACTCATAAAATGACTGGCCCTAAGAGATTTGGAGAGAGATGTGTTTAAACTGGATGATTCTCTCCCAAATGATTTGATATGGCTGCATTTAATGAAATGAGTTAATAATAATCTGCTAACCCCTGGCAAAAATATTTATTTCTGTCTAGTGTCCAGGCTGGAGAGAGCTGCCCCTGAGAATCCTGGAGCTTTGCAAACAAGGCAGAACATAGTTTGTACAGAAGGCAGAAAAGTAGAGTTGCTTTAACACCTTAATGGACTCCATGCTGAAAGTGTCTGTCTGCCTTTAAAAACCAACATGGTTTCTAACACTTCCAGATTTTCAGTATAATTTATGTGAATCTGATATACCAGATGGGCAGAATCTGTTCCTAAATGCTTACAATTAATGATACGAAGTTCTAACTCACTGCCATATGCTTTACTTTACGTTCAAAAAGCAACAAAAAAAAAAATTATGTTTATACTTACAGTGTGAAATTTGTCACTTGTTACGATCTTCCTTTTTATATTTCCATAGAACCACATGGAATTAACAGATTCTCAAATATTATTTGAGAGCTTCAGTTCCAGACAGTTATCTTCCTTTTCCCTCTAATGAAGATTTTCCAAACCTAGACTTAAATTGTATTCACAGTATGTGAATTCACAGAACTCATGGCAGAGTTACTTTGAAGAATACTTGTCACTGTTTCAGGTTCCTCAAGGTTTTGTCTGACTGACAGAAAGAAGTTAAGGAAACTCTACAATTGTGCTACATGGGATGTTTAGTAAATGTGATTCTTCGAATCGTGTCACTGTGTAATCTTTCTGCATTGTAAAAAATTCCTTTTAGCTGGCATAGATAAGAAAGAGTAAATCAGATTGTTAACTATACTCAGATGTGTTACAGAATTCCCCAAATATTGATAAGCTGGTTGTTAAGCTGATAATGAAAAGAATGCTGTATACTGTCCTGCTGTCAAACACTGAGAAGCTACAATTGTTCATTAATTATGCTTTTAGTGAAATATCAACCTTTGAGTCAAGTATCTATTCTCATGAAATATACCTGGACAAATTCCTTAACATAAAGGGTCTAACAAAACAAGGAAGTGCTATAAAAGTACTTGGTGAGGTTGAATGGAGGAGATATTATACTCTGTTATACTCTGTTAAAAGGTCAAATGCTCTTACTTAACACAACCAGCAGACAGCCACTTTCCTTTGCCTGCCTGCTTAAACATCATCAAGGCAGAAAAGGTAAAAATGTCATGGCTGGCTGGCTGAAAAAAGGGTGCTGCATCACAGACCTTAAAAACCTTCATTCATTGTACTCTCTGAGTTGAACGGACATGGCATGATTCTCAGTGAGGACAGCATATTTATTACATTCTTATGAATGCAATATTAATGTGTTATGTGCATAAATTGTAGATATTATTTAATATTTCATACAGCACAGGCTTGGGTCTCAGGGAGTGCTGAGGGATGTCAGTAATGGATGGATCCCCTAGGTTTTAAGCATTTGGTGAGATGGAGTTTAAAGTGTAATAATCTAATGCTATCACAGTGTTCTTACTGCTGAAGACACCTTATCATAGGCTTTCAGACAGCATAACTCTCACCCTCCTCGTGTCTTCCTTTTGAAGTGCTGTGAACGTGTTAAATGCACATTATTATTCTGTCTGAGGATAGACCAACAGAATCTAAGACATCGCGTGTGTGACCATTCAAGCCATTATGAGGGCCAGTGAGTGGGCAATGTCTGCACTTAATGCTTCACTTTAAATCTCTGAATGCTTTATCTTATGCAACAGTGAACATGAGGTCTTTTGTTCTACCTTTTACCATGACTTTTTCTGAGAGTTATTAATGAGGGAGTTTCATTTGTACTTAACATTTACCTTTATACTTAAAGCTGGTTCCACTAATGGTAATGTTGAGGTAGAATGGTGGCTGAAAGTGACGCACGATTAAATTCCAGTATGTAAGTGGGTACTGCTCAAAAAGCTACTAACCTATCAGCACTCTGGCTTAGTAAGGCAGTAGGGTGCCAAAGTGGCACAGCATGGCTCATTAGATTGAATTACACTTTCGTTTTAGCTAATTAAAGCCCCTTGACTCATCAGGATAGCACAAAAATAGCTTTAGGTTAACACGTTGAAGTATTCAACTTACAAGGCAAATCAAACCTGTGACCCAAATCAAAATGGCACCCCAGGGACAGGACCAGGGGCGTGATGTTCTCACTAATTATAGCGTCATGTTATGCTGATTTTTGGATTGTTACAGATGGTAAAGCACACCCTGACAACGGGGTCGTTTTAGATGGAGGGTTTATCTAATGTGCTCGCGGACTCGGTTGCAAAGCATGTCCTCAGATAAGACAGAGCGTCTGAGTAACATGGCGCTCTGATTAATCAGGACAAGCAAAACTTATCAAGGAAGCTTATTTCCCCCAACTGTTCTGGATGCAATGTTTCTTCATTGCACATAAAGTAAGATGGAATCTGGCTGAAATCAGTTAAATGGTGTTAAATTACTGTGATACTGCATTAACTCAGTGAGAGCAGCTGAGAAGCACGGGTCAAATTAATGTTGCACAGGGGTTATCAGCCTAGGCATGTTTATGAATATATGAATCATTTCAAGCATAGCATGTCTGCCTATTTAATGCAGAATAAATTATTTAATATAATATCATACTGTGTTTCAGCCCAAACCTCTGTAATATCTTCTGTTCTTATGCTCCGAGAATTGCAGTTCAAGAGCAGTGATTTTACCAAATGGGTAAAAGCAATACATGCAGTCCAAAACATCTGGTACTGTTCTTTTCTATGACTTCTTTTGCATACATTAAAACTGTTAAAATTGGGGAAAAGTCCCTCTGTCGAGTTCTATGTCTTCATGTGCTGCTAACCAGGAAGGATGCAATAGAAGCAAATGGGATATTTGGATGGAATATGGATATCAACAAAACAGTTAAAATTTTGATTCCATAGTGGAAACGCAACTATATCAGCTTTCCACTGGGAGATCCTTTAGATTAAGGAGGCTTTAGATTAATGTCATATGTACTTAGAAGGGTATATGGCAGCTTTCTTACACAAGAAGGCTCTATTGCACTCTTTAAGAAAACTGCATCAACCTCGTCCCTGTGCAGCTCGGAGAGGGCAGGTGGGAGATATGAAGCAGTAGCAGTATATTAATTTGGTGGAGGTATGCATTGCTTTGACCCAATTACCTCAGGAGTCGAAGCCACACCGCAGCCATCAGTGTTGCCATGGACACAGGGCAGGGATTTATGGGAAATGTTTCCTAAGCGTGACAAAGTCCTTCGTTTATGCATTATGATTTCCACTGGTAATTCAGGCAGGCCATGGTATCCACTTTATTTCTCCATCCTGTTCACTGGCCCTTGTAGCATTTTTGAAAAGACAATAAAAGTCTCTGTTCAACATTTATGGCAAATTCGTTTGCTGGGACTGCTTTGTTTTTTGTCAGTTGTAAGACATGTTACTACAACTTTTTGAAGTTCACTTTGCTCATTTGCATCACAGTTATGCAACTTAATGTAGACCTAATAACAGTATTTTTAAAAAGTTACACAACTTAAGGATAGTAAAAGTTAAATATGTTTGAGTTTACCAAAAGTAAGAATAACTCAAATTACTCAAAGGTGAAAGATTTACTTAAATCATTTACTGTAAGTAAATTTGGGTTTTATAAAGAGATAAGTTTGAGATGCATTTGTTTTCTGTGAGTGAAATATGGAGAAGCATGTTTCAATGCAGTATTTGAACCAGTACTAGCCTACTCTCACACAAAATTCATGAGAATTCTAACAAGCATGCAAGACTTTATTAGATTTCACACAAATGAAGTCTAAAGAAAAGCTGCATCCACAAACCCTATCCCTCTACCAAAAGAATTGAAGGGCCTTACCATGCCAAAAATAGTAAGCCCCATATAGGTCCTAATACCTGATTTATGGTAAACATGAAGGACACTGGAAAAGTTCTCATCCCAGGCCCACAGACTCTTCATGATAGGGACTTCACAATGGGGAACAGAGTGGATCAGATTATTTACCTGTGGTTCAGTTCCTCTGATAAGTGTAGATTAGTCAAGTCCTTTTGTGGATATGTTAACTGAAGGCAAACCAGTGAAAAAGCTTGTTGACATTGGCATTGCTTCCTTTTTCTGTCTCTGATGACATTAATTTTCACTGTAAGCTTATTCCCACTGTAGACACAGATAAAATAACAATCTGTAGCAAACAATTTGCTGGTGTTTAATAGGTCCACTATTTTTTTAGCACAAAATTAATCTCTTAGTTTGTGATTTGCTAACTAAGATGAATGAAATCTTGTTTTACAAGAAGGCATTTTTCTTCAGGCTCCTGATGCTGAAGCCACAACTGCTCAGATTCGGGCAGATGCAGACCTCTGTCTTTTCCTTTCTCAGTTCCCTTCTCTCTCTGCTCCTCCTTCCTCCTTTGATTTCTCAGACATCAATGAAAAGCTATGAGCTTCTCATTCTTGTAATGTAGGTTGTATAGCCACTGCTACTCCAGTGTGAACCCCTTTAAATCTCTCCCACAAATTAGGCAGTACCATCTCAGCTGTGAAGCTCTAGCTGGTATTGTGCCTGTGGTTGCCTCTCTGAGGTATTCTAATTCCATGTCTTAATAACTCATGTAAAACTCCAATCGTTCCTGTTAAGAAACCAGGCCAGGACGAGTGGCATTTTGTTCAAGAATTTGGCTCCTGATGGTAGAATTGTCCATGGTTTAGCACCATGTGGAAAGTCGGTGGAAAGTATGGTCTTGTTTCCCTCTCCCTCTGTCTCTCCTCCAAGCGCGTTCAGATGTCCTATGATACTGCAGGAGCAGCAGTTAGAAAAGATGCAGCCTGTGTTATGCTCATTAACTCATGCCTGTGTTACCTTCAGGCTCTCCCTTTTAGTTATGCTGTTATAGCTAGACCTGCCAGAGTCCCCGCTTGCACTCTGATCACAATATACACCCTTTTAAGTCACTTATCATCCCTAATAATCTGTTCCCTCTGTTTGTCAAGCTGTACATGCACTCCTGCTGCCCGATGTGATGCCGGTGCCAGATCCTGATACACTTCTCCTACTGTGGCTCATCTCGCCATCCACACCTACCTGATTGACCCTGATGCTCTACTGCTTTCTGCATTATGACCTGCTGCTGCTGATAATCTCACCTGGATAGCCTAATGACTGGCACTTCCCAAAAAACGTTTATGCCTAAGACTCATCTTCCTGCTTCAGTGGATAATCTCACCTGGATACCGTAGAACTGCTGCTGTAATCAGAAAGACTCTCATGCTCATCCCAGGACTCCTATTCACAATATAATCATACCAAACATTCCGTATCCTTTCAACACATTTAGTACTGTTTGGGGTTTTTTCTATATGACTGTCTACTGTAATGATCAAAATCCCAATATCGGGGGTCACCCAGAAGAGGATTGGTTTAGACCCTTTTGAGTCTGGTTCCTCTCAAGGTTTCTTCCTCATGTAGTCTCTGGGAGTTTTTTTACTTGCCACTGTCGCCTCTGGTTTGCTCTTTAGGGATTTAGATCTAAATTCATATTTCTGTAAAGCTGCTTTGTGAAAATGTCTATTGTTAAAAGCGCTATACAAATAAAATTGAATTGAATTGAAAGTTGAATTAAAGGACTTCCCAGTTTTGTAATTCCCTTTTTTTTGTCTCCGCCCTAGTGATTTACATCTTAATTGTAAGATACATCTTGGCCCATTTCAAATTCTACACATGAGAAAACACTCCTCAACCTTCTCTTGCTCCCCAAGTGCTCAAAGCTCTTTCAAACTCTCTGAAACAGGCCTCCTCTACTGTCCTGATCTAGGTCTTCATGACTATTACAAACCTTTTAATTTATACTGTCATGAGAAAGATGGCGTTGTCCAATATTCCCTCGCACAGAAGCTTATAGTAAACTTTGTAGCAGCTGCAATTCCCCCATGCATTCACACTTGTGCTGCTGCAGCTTTTTATATATATATATATATATAAAACTTTGACCTTTTGTAGGTTTGGAACACCTTCTTACAGTTCATGTGACTCATGAAATTGGGAACTGGTTAACAAATATAGAACCCAACTAGTAACCCACCGAAAAACAATGCTAATGTCTTTTTTTATCACTTGTTGCAGTATTCTCAACCCTGCTACTCTTTACCCTACTGAAGATGTTGAGCCCCACCATTGTGTAGAAGTAGTTGATCTATATGAAATTACCAATTGTCCACTTCCTAACCTTAAAATCATCTTCCATATTGGCAGTTCTTCATACATTAGTGCTAATGTCATTGTTTTTCAGTCTGTTCTGATCATGAAACTGTCCTCTCCTCTGTTCTACTTCAAGGTACTTCTGTAGCCAAACTGGTAGCACTAACTAAAGCCTGAAAGCTAGCCAAGAGACAGTCCAGCACTATCTAGATTCTGCATTCTCTTCTGATTCTTGTATCTCTTATTACCAGCATGTCAAAGCTTCAAATATTCAATTGCCTTCTCAAGAAGCAGTTATAAAATACATAGCCCACACTAAGCCCCTTGATTCTGTCTCCCAGGGCAATGCTAGAGCACACTGCTGCCAAAGGTGAACTTGTCTCTCTTCATGACATTGCTGTCCTTCAAGACATCACTGAGAGAAGTGGGCTGAGACAAGTAACAACTGTAAGTTACACCCTGATTGAGTGTGGTGACCTACTTTCTTATCTTGTTCTCATGTAGCATAGAGACCAAAAAGGAGATAATTAAAGCGTACTGTCAGTCAACAATACAATGTGGGCAAAGCCACACCTGTACACTCAGCTACCTGTCTAAGCCAATGGATACTTTTGAAAGTGTGCATATAGCGGTCTCATTGATTAGCTCAAAGACAAAGGTTACCAACACTGTCTTCTTATGGTTGTGTTCATATGTGGTCAGCCTGGACTCAGGCTTTCCCCACCCGGAAAGCTGGTGCAATAGCTGTTGCTAAAATACCGGTATGAGACTTTTGCCTTAGATTTGGCATTCACATGAAACTGAACTAGCAAAAAACTTGCGACAGGGATAACAGGGAAGTTATGTATGTATATATGCAAAGACACCCAGGCAACCCCATCAGATGACTCTCCCAACCATACCATGGAACCAGGTAGCTGACTGATGATGATGTTAACAGAAGAACTTCTTTATTGGTTCATCACTGGAAAGACCCTTACCAAATTCTGCTGACAACTCACTTGCCTGTCAAGTGTGTTGGCAGAGAAAAATGGATACACACTCCTTACCATAAAGGAGCCTCAACACCCTTGAGGATTCAATAGGAATAGATGCCAGCAAGTGAAATGTTAATAACCTTTCCTCACCGAGCTTAAGCTGCCTTCCTTTAATCCACTTCACATTTTTTAGAAGCCCAGAAGAAAGACAAGAGGACCAGCAAGAAAACTAATATTGTCTGTTGTGGTACTTGTTTGGTTGACTTCTTTTGATGAGTCTGGTGTGCAGACAAATCAACTGCAAGCATTCAGTCTTCGCATTATCAAGACTGACCCATTTGAAAAGAAAACATAAATAGGCCTAATATTGTGGTGCTATCTAAAATAAATTTTAAAAGAGTGGATTGTGGAATCTGAGCCAATTTTTTATAAGTCTATCTTCAGCAAGTCTACAGTTGCCTTTGTAATTCATGTTTTTCTGGTCTCCATGAGGGATGTGACCCATTTGTTGTCACCCTGCCCTTTGGACAAAACTTACCCCCCCCCCCATATACTGTATTTTGGACTTGCTGTATTTTTTATCTGAAGTGTATTTTAAGACAGAAATCTTACTGGACGAGTTGTCCCCTTGGGTAGCCACTCTGATTAGGGATTTAGTGAATAATAAAGATACCTGCTTCAGATCTCCTCAGCTAATTTCTTTCACAGGGGTAAGAACACAGGAAGAGACATTGTAAGAGCTGGGGACTAAAGCAAAGACACTTTCAAAAGTTGAAAGTGAATTGCAAAAACAGGGGTGTTAGCAGAGCTTGTAACATTAGCAGGGGTATATAAACAGTAGCCATAGTTGATATTGAGGCATGTGGATATGGTGGGCCCAAGAATCCATGGGGCTATCTGGATGCATGGCTGAGTCTGCAGGGCCATTTTGAGGTGAGGCCTTCTACATGCCTTAGGTGGCAAAGGGAACACACCAGAAGAGACCCCAACCAAGGCATGTGCAGTAAACATACTAGTAGATAATAACTTACTCGCCTATAAGACAAGGTCTCTACGCGCCAATATGGCAGCCTTGGCCAGCACATGTTCACTCATGCTCAGTAGGGTAGGATGGTAGCCTGTGAATCAGAATGCTCAGATTCCATTGGCAGAGTATGGTTATCAGAAGCCATCGTCGGGGTAGAAATATTTAGATGCCATCAGTGGAGCAGGGTTCTGTACGTGCTGCAGGAACAGAGGAACCCAATTCAGACCAGTCTGTGATGCAGAATCAAATTGAGTTCTCAGAAGGTCTATCAACCCTACTGCAGCCACTCTGGGTTCTTCTTCACACTAAGAGTACTGCCCAGTACTGTACTCCTGGTCATCTAAAAGAGCATGAAAAAAATCCCTATATATTGACCACTGAAAAAGATGCCTTTTAGCAGCCCAGGATCTCATTCATGCTCACTAAAGAAAGGAAAAAACAGTGACTCTTGCTCTGCCATCGCCACTTGGAGGGGTCCAAACTTCCCTTCCATTTATTATTTTAAGTAAAGTCTTCTGTAACATGGAAGACTTAGGAGAGCAGTGTGAATCCAAATGCAAAGTTCTATTTTTTGCATTTACCAATTTCACAGCTGGGGTCAGGAAACAGGCAGACACCGTCAACAAAATCAGATCCATACTAACAAACCAGGTACACTAGCCATGATAAAACATAAAAAAAATACAAGTTACTGCAAACCAAGAACTAGGGAAACACAAGGAACTCATAATGTTGCTCATTTCAGCTGTACAGCCTCACAAGGTGGGCCAAGAACTTGGGGAGAAACATTGTGGCTAAATAAGATGGTTGGAAACAAGGAACAAATGGAATCAATCATGAGATAGAGAGTTAACAAGGACAGGAAACAATGGAAAACAAACAGATTCAAACGGCTATATTGAGTATGGGAAAACATACTAGTCAGAGTCAGGTGGACGTGGCAACTTGCATTATTTGTTTTAGTACTATATTTATGTTACTTGTGTTATGTCTTAATAAATGTGGTATTTTACATTGATGCATGAATTAGTAGGGCAGTACATTTCTGATTCCTCATCTGTCAATACACATTTATCTGGGCATAACTGACTTAACCTTCAGACAAATGCATCTATGTTAATGGATTTTAATGCAACATCAGAGCCAGGTTTTATCACTAAAACATGGCCGGATGACTAGAACTCCCCCTACACACGCACACCACAGCACTACAAAGCCAGGAGACTTTTAATTAAATTTCAAACTTGGCCGTGGGAGATAAAATGTCTTCACAGCCCAGAGGCCTGACAGGTGCTAGCACATCGAGGGGTGGGCTAAGCGCTAAACTAAGTTTACACCAGAGAGTGGAGTTCATCTAACTTGACAGGTTCTAATCTCAAATCAAAGAGGAGACAATTATAAATATCCTGATGAAGAGAGATTCTACTCCGTTATTCACAAACCCCAAGACTATAGGATTGATCTGCATGGGCATGAGGTTGAATGCATTTGAAAGTACATGGGAAAAAGCTAGCTCATCAAAACAACACATAGAATCCATATGAGGATCACTTCTCTTAATGGGCTCAAACTCTTGAGCTGAAACCGCTAGCTTTAGATCAGTGTAGTTTACATAAGAGTAAAGGAAGAGTGAGGAATACTGATCCATCAAAACTGAACTATGTGGATGCAGACTTGCTGATAGAATGGTAATGCTGACAAAATGCTCAAGTGCATCCAACGCACAGATATATGGGCTCCATTGAATGCCAAAGAGACAGGTGGAACTTTCATGCTCTTGAGTTTCTTTCAATTAAAGCCAGTGTTATCTTGATATTACGACTTTCAGAAGGTTTAGTTGTGAATCCCTCCTAAAGGCCAAATACTAGTGATCCCTTTTTGCTCCATAGTTGTAGTAGCTATATCATATGCCTGCCTAAGTGAGTTCAATTTTGAAGAATGAGTAAGCTAGTAAAACGATTATTTACCATATCTTTAATGTTAATTTGTAATTAAAAGTTTATTAAACCTCAGAAATTCCAACCTGATTGTAGGACGAAAATGTGCAAAACCTTTGATTAGTTTTTTCTAACTCTAATAATTAACCGTATAATAAGCGCATGTGTTTCTGAGACTGTTGCCTGTAAATCGAGACAAATGTAAACACAAGAAAATATTCCAAGATCTGCTCAGCATTGTCTTTGCCAGGGGTCTAGACAGTGTGAATCTCTTTAGCATGTATTTACAAAGCACTCAGATACAGGGGGGTTAGAGAAGAACTATCTCAACAGATGAAAAGTCTAATTACAGATGACAAACAAGATCCCATCCAAGTTGCAAAGAAGTTTGAAACTTTGCCGCTAATATATAACAACTAACCATGCTTGAACAGGAGTGCAATAACCAAGAGACCTAAAACTAAGGCATTTGAAAAAATGCATTATCTTATCATGCATTCATCCATGTTTAATTCTGCAATTTCCACAATAATGCGTGTGGGTAAGCATGCTTATGAATTGCTGAAGCTGAAGACTGATTTGGTTTTTCAAATGTTTTCCAAAAAAAACACCTCATGAGGCTTTCCCTCATTTATTATTGAGACTTCAACACATTGGCTCTTAGGGACAGCTCTCTTACCATCAAAATCAACCTGGATTTAATTAATCACATTTGAAATGTGTGGGTTGACTTCATATTTTCTTTTGCCTCTTCTCATTTTTAATTTTTTTTTTCAAAACAATGCAAATGGTCTCTTGGCTGAGACATTATGTATTCATCTGTTTCTCTCTCAAACACACACACATCACTGCCACCAACAAAATTGTATTAAAAAAAAAAAAAATCAAATTCAAAAGGCACTGACTACACCATTTGACTATTTCACACTGGAATTATGAGTGGTGGCTGAGAATGCAGAGAGGCCTCGCACAAAGGGGCCATTAAACCCTCTTCGGCTCCAATCTACATGGTGAATAGCAACCATGTTTACAGAGAGAGAGTGGGGGGTTTTCAACTCACAGAATGACATATTATCTGCCTGGTAAGAATGCATTATTTCCTGTTTCGGAGGTACTCGGCGGGATTAAGAGAGGAACCGAAAATTGTAATATCCAATCTCCTGTTCTGAGCAACTGTTAGACTGCCTGTCTTAATATAAGGAGGATGCATCCTGCTTTAACTGTCTTTGTATTAGAAATTTACAAATCTCTATTGTGAAGTGCAAATCCAGCTCACCAATCTTTTTGCTTGTTGTCCTCATCCACACTCCTCTTTATGAGTGTAAGTGCTTTCAAAAACATGGACATTAATCTATTTTCAAACGTTTAGGATTTATTTTCCACATTTTTTCTGGTCTGCTAGCCATAATGCAGGAGCTATTTTTTGTACCCCCATGATTATTGGACAAATAAAGCTGTACAATTTAGCTGTTAATGTACATATATGATTGTCTTATTATGTGTATGACCTATCTTCACATGGATGACTGAAAAATATATATTTATAGTTATTTCAATCCAAGCTATACAACATAGTGTTAATATACTCATTTATACACTTGTTGCGAAAAGCTTAATTAATCATCATTCCATTTATGCTGTAATTCTAAAAGGTCAGAGGACAGAGGAGTCTAATTAAGATTTTTATTCAATATCTATTTTTTCTGCACTCTAATCACAAGAGAACTTTTGTGGTTGGGAAAAGAGCAAACAGTATCTTAATTACATTTACAAATCGATGAATGTCTACCGGGGTTGTTGGCTAAAGATATATGCTATCTGGTGAAACATCACCCACCTGAACTCTCTAAGTAACAGGAATAAATGCTTAATCTAATACTGTCTGTATAAAAAGCATGCATAAGTAAAGTCAGTTGCAGCACAGGAATTTTGCTAATGAGGTGACTTTTGGAAGCAGTGGTGTGTGATATTTAGCCTGTGGTGCAAAGTGTACAGAGCTCTCGATGCGGCTGTCGCTTGACGCATCAGGGCGGAAGAAATCCACTTAATCTCCTCTTCTTCACTAAACTTTCTGGAGTTTCTTCTCCATTTTGCCACCCACACAAATGCATTCGAGAAGTTAATGTCTTAGGCAGCTCTCTCTCGCTCTCTCTCTTCTCTCCTCTCCTCTCTCTGTCCTCTCTTCTCTCTCTCACACACACACACACACACGCACGCACACGCACGCACGCACAAACACACACACACACACACACACACACACACACTCTTTCTGCTTTCTTATTCAGATACAGTGTTTCAGGTTGGTGAGCTTCAGGCTTTACACGATAATTGGATTGTATTAAACCCAAAGAAAATGAAGTTGGCAGAGTTCAGGTTGGTGTAAGAGCTCAGGGCTGGTCCAAAGGAAAGATCAATTACCAATGTAACTCATTCTGCAACCAGGCCTAACTTTGAGACTGACCAAGTTTATTCTAAAACATTTCAATATGTCCCTTTTTTTTTAGTTCACTCAGCCTACTACACAACAGCAGGAAAACTCTTAACCAGAGACGTCAACTCCACTGGCTGCCACTCTATAACTGTCTTTAAAATATGTTCACCCATATGGCTCTGCCATCTTCAATCTGTGAACAAAAACTTGATACATATAAACTTTGAACAAACCAGCAAAATAAAGAATCAGTGATGCATTAGGTTTCGATATATATTATTTGTTCATTAAAAAGTAGAAAAACATCAGGCTCGACAATCTGTTTGAAAAACTCAGTACTTCACTGGTAAAGTTAATGTTAGGCATAAATGATAATTCTACAAACCTTTAGCAAATCACAAGAATACAGTGACAATACTTCAGTTAAAACCAGGCTACCAATACTGTTTTTAACACACTCTCACTGAGCTCCCCTTGCAAATCTCCAGAAGGGCACCTCAGAGTCAACGAGGGAGTATTGGAACGCAGAGCATGAGACTTAATAAAATGCCCCAACCATCCAATCAAGGACCTTCTGCATGTCTGAATGCTTCAGCAACACCTTTCTTAAGTGCTTAGTGCTTGGCCTGTTCATGATTTGGAGACTTACAAACAGCTGACAAACTAAACCTAATGCACCTTGAAAATTAATCACAGGTTTTTGTTAGGTGCCCTGAACAGGAAATGTACAACTACTTACAATCATTCACCATATAGACATGCATCTGTGCTTTATACGATTAGACTGTAAAATTTAGTAAAAAAGAATCAAAAACCGTTAAAAATGATAAAGATTAAGAGGCTATTTAAACAGCAATAAACACAAGACACCAAATAAACCAAGTAAACCTACAAGTAGACACCAAATATATGCTAGAAAAATATTCTGTGCAATCGGTATGCTGTTTCTTTTTTACATAATTTTTTGACTGTTTCATGCTTTTACTATAGAAGAACGGTGCTCTCTAGAGGATGATCTGGTTCTTGAAGCTCCTGTTTAGATCCTTATGAGGAAGGACGATTGAGTTTCGAATGATGACCTCTGATGGAATGTTCACATTGCACCCTGAGGAAAAATGAAAAACACTAAATCAGAAGTTTAGATTAATGCCATATAAATGCAGATTGCTGCTGAAACGCTTGACTGGGCAGCTTATGTATCAGTTTGTCATCTGACCAGCACAGACGTACAGCTGGGGTGTTGTACCTGACTGGATGGCGATTGC
>JAOUQW010000011.1:1577989-1597937 GCA_028565825.1 Olivaichthys viedmensis
TAAACAGGACAACAGAACAATATTAAATGGGGTAGTCTGTAAAATGTCTGTAAACAATATTGACTGGGGAAAGTGTCTCGCGTTAGTGCATATATTGTCCCGGATAAAGAATGAGAATGGTTAAACCAATTCACAAATTCTATATGTTAATCCACTACATTTAATCATAACCACAGCCCGCATGCATACGTAATGGACTAAAAGCTTCAGTTTCCAAACCGTTCATCGTTTCTATATAATCCACCAGCGGCAGCAAGTCAAAAGCAGCCACGTTAGCCCGCAAATTAAGTGTTGTAATGTTGACGTTAGTTTAACAACTCTCAGAATTAAAAGTAAACAAACACAAGGTTTCAAGGTTAGCTGACTTTACACCAGATGTCTCTGCATGGAGAGTCTTTGTGTGTGGCTGTTCTTAATTCACTAAGAAATCCTGGGCAATAAGAGAGGATTATTTCTAGCAAAGATCCTTTGTAGCGGTTGTTATTTGTCTGGAAACATAAAAGTGTCATTGAAGTAATGTAATTTGTACCCAATTGCTCATGTTCTTGTGTGTTGTTGGTAAAAGTTTTCTCACAAAATCAAACTTAAAACCTTTATCTCATAGCCTATGGAACATCAGGAGTATGTCGTGAAGATGAAGAACTCGAAAAAAAAGGTATGACGAAAGACTTGTGTCACTTCCAGCTTTAAGCATTTAAAATACACTGAAAGCCAGGAATCAAGACATACTGTAAAGTTAAATCAGTAATACATCTACAGCCTTGCATTATACTGTAATGTGCACTTTGGTGACAATAAGAGAAGGTGGGAAACAGTCTGTTTTTGAAATGGCATTACTGAGACAGTTTACATTTGAATGCGGTCATAAATTAATCTAAATAATCCATCAAGGCAGATCTCAGCTGCTCCCGCACTGGATGGGAAAATATTCTTACCCATGGGGTCAAAGGCTGAAGACACACTGGAAACACTTCGACTGAACAAAGACACATCAAGACAAATGTGGTTATCTGACAGCCATTTTAAGTCTCGTGCTGAGAGTCAACTGGACGGCTCAGGTTCTGAAGACTCTGTGGTGTCCGGCCCCAGCTCACCTCCTAGTGCCCTTCCTTCACTGAGATGCAGAGAGTGCGAGAGACTTTTCTCCAAAATGAGGAGACAAGGGCCTCCCAAAAAGAAACAAAGAGACAAAGGTAAACATTTATGAATGTCCATTTTGAAAATTTGATCATGCAAAACTCAACAGAGGTCTTTATATTGTCAGAAAATACTGATATGCAGTCTGTGGCTCTAATAGCTGTGAGAATATTATTCTTTCCACCGTGACCCATTTAATACGGAACCCAGCAATTATCAGAAACTTATTTTGAAAATGTATTTCAGTTATCGGTTTACCTTTTGCACCTAATGGCTTTGCTTTTTAGTTCAAGTTCAAGTTCAATTAGGTTTTTATTGTCATTTCTCCAGCACGCTATACAGGACTACATAAAGTGCAAATACACGACAGTGAGGACGAGTGAGAATATACACTATACAGTAAATACACAGAACAATAAATAAACAGAACAATAAATACGCAGGGGCAGTAAATACACAGGACAATAAATACACAGGGTAATGTAACTAGTATTAGTCAAATATTAGCAGGGATGGAAAATCAAATATGTATGTTGGTGGGGACCCTCTTGGACTAAAATCAGAAACATTCACAGCTTCCAGAATAAACATACTCACATACAAACACATCAGGCCTGCAGGCTACTCTAATCATATTAACAGGTTATTAACTGCCTCCCCCATATTCTGGAACATTCCTGACAACATCATGTACTCAGCTAGTGGCACGGTGGTGCTCACACACGGGGTAGGGTTTAGGATACAAGTGCAGGGTTTTATTTACAGTGTCAGTCAAACAGTATATAAAGGACTAGGCGTAAATCAGCGTCAGGGAACAGGCTAAGGGTCAGGCGAATGGCAAACAGGCAAAACAAGGCAGAATCACAAACGGGATAACAGGCAGGAGTCATAAACGGAATAGAACTAACAGTGTAAACAGACTTAGTAACGTCATAGATAAATCCAGAGCAAGACTTAGCAGTGTGTGTGTAACGTCCAGTTATTTATATGTGTGGTGTAATGAGAACCAGGTGTCTGTGATTGGTGATCAGGTGAGCCGTGAAGCAGGTCAGGTGATATGTCATGTGGTGCGGGAGTGACTGGAGGATTCTGGAAGATGTAGTGTGTGTTCCTTGGCAGATGCTGACAGATACGTGACAGCTAGGAGTCAGCTATAATGATACAGCTTTAATAAAGTTCTGATCAAAAATGGATTCAGATAACTTTCAGCCTAGCAATATTATGCATGTGACAGTGGAAATACTTGTTACTATCAGACTGTGGACTGTGTGCAATATCGGGAATGGCAATGATGTCACATGTCCATTTCTTTTGAAAAGCTGATGCTCCAACAGATAGAATGAAACTGATACAGAGGATCATGTCTTACATGTCCATGTGTGTCCTCAGATTTTGAGCAATCCAAGCAATAATTTAACGTAAATGTTCTTATAAATTGTCAAGGAGCTCTATGAGATGATCACATGAAGGCTACGAGTCCTTCAGAGAAGTATGAACTGCAACCTGTCACAGCTAATGTACCGTCTTTTCTAAAGCTTTGCTTTTTTGAGACAAGGTGCGAGTCTGTTTAAAACATACTGAACACTGCATGGAAATAAAAGTGCACTTGTGTGTGCTCAGATCACTGGCCAAGAGGGATGCACACACCAGAGTGACTGCGTAAAAGCAGAGGAAAAGCTGTGTTGTATGACAGTGAAAAATGAGACACTGTCTGTTTGCTCCTAATACGTCTGGTTAGTGTTCTGAACTAAGACACAAAAATACTCGCATAAAAGGAGCTAAGCTGGGAGAAATTTTAACCATAGAAACTTTATGGACAACAGTATTAATTAGTGCAGTGCCAGGGTAATTCAGGCCATGCTTTTATTACTACCTGGCTCTTTACTGTAGCCTAACAGCATCCAGCTGTTAATCAACTCAGGCATTTTGGATGAGCTGGCTCTACCATAAATTTGACTGAGAGGACCTGGAGAGAATTAGTGGAGTGTCTATAAACTTAATCTGTAATATAATACAAAAGAAAATCACCATCTAATTTGAAGGAAGTAAATAATTTGGAAAATAATTATTAATTTCTAACCTATGAAAAATGTTAATCAAAAGAATGGTGCTCATAATATGATTACTTTGTCATCACAATAGTCATACAGAGTGTAGAATAGAATAGAATAGAATAGAATAGTATGGAATAGAGTAGAATAGAATAGAATAGAATAGAATAGAATAGAATAAGGAAATAATTCTGCGGCGGATCCAGTTATATCTTATTCACAATTATATTTTAATAAACCTAACACTCGATCAGATTACACAGAGTAGTACCATGTCTCAAATTGGACAAAGATGACACTACACCCACTGAAATTAAATTTAGGCGTACATGACACATTAGATGTTATTACTGCTTTCTTTCCTTCTAGTGTGATTGTTGCACAAATACAAGAAATGTGAATTGCTGCAATAAATTTAGCTAGGTCTCATAACCAGATTGCAAAAGAAAATAGATATAAGAAAAATCTGCAACTTTAACAGAGCTCTATAATCTAGCACTGGACGAGTTTTAAATCCCCAACATTACTCACAATTGCAGTGTGAGTAATGAGGCATTCCTTTTTCTGCAATAGTGAAAATTTACTAACAATTTGTCAAAGTAATAACAGTGCTGACCTGGGATATTAACTCTAGTAAACGCTCTTGGACTGTCCTCCCTAAACTATACTTTGAGTGCACACAAGCACACACACATACACTCAAGCACACACACTCAAGCGTACACACAGAGCAGCAGTGTAACAGAGAGGTTTATGACCATATAAGGCAGCCGATGTAACATTTTAACATAAACTGTGGGAGACATGCGATGCAGTCCTGATTGGTGGAATGCCTCTTCAAATAGTCCAATGAGGGGCTCCTGTTTATGGGGAGGTCAACAGGTTAGGCACATACAAACAAACAAACACCGGTGGAAAATCCAGAACACTTCTCTTCTGGTTACTGTCCAAGTTTAGAGAGAACAGGGAATTAAATCACTCTTTTTCTTATCTCTCTATCTCTCTCCTTCTCTCTAACACCATTAAATGTTGTTTCAGCAATTCTCTGACTGCATTCACTTTCCTCCCATTCTTTTCCTCCCTTATTAAACTTTCTTTTGCTGTGTTTCCAGTGCTCAGTCTTGCACAATAATGTCCATATCGATGTCCATATCTCAGTGTCTGCTGAAGGACCATGGTGATTCTTATCTCTCCCATAAAAATCACCCACTTTTTCTTCCTGTGCCCTAGAGGTTACCTAGGCTCCTCCTTTAAAATTCCCATCTAAAATCCCATCTGATCTTTGGTCAGTCCTAGAAACTATGCCCCAGAGCCACATCACTTCCCAGTATCTCTAAGATGCTGATCCTGAATCAGCAGCTTATGATCTTCCTTGGGCTGTTTATCTCCCGCCGCTGTCCTTCTGCGTGGGTGCCCATGCACTGGAAGTGTTTCCCTAATATGGAAACGGAGGTCCCCACTGATGCCATGCAGACATGAAAACGTGTCCCCGTCTCCAATTAACCTATTATAGAATGAAGACTACGCTTTCAAACAATCCATTCCCCCCCTCCAACACCCCTCTCCCTCCCTCTGTATATCTCCCCTTGCTCGATATCTCTCTCTCTCTCTCCCTTTTTCTTCTCTCCTCCCTCACGCTAGTCCAGGGCGTCTGAGCCAGGAGTGGCTCAAACAGAGAGGCTAGGTGTCACAGACGGAGCAGGACCTCCACACAGTTACTTAATAACCAGGATCTCCCCAGAACCCCTCACCACAGGGGAGAAAGAGGATACACAGAAGTCTGTGGAGGTGCTGGGAACTCTCTAATATAGAAGTTCCAAGTAGCAGGAAACTTCCAGAAGTATTCTTGCCTCAAAGAAGAGTGGCTGAGGAGGACAAATGGACTTCAGGGCATCCCTCAAGCCCCGTGCAGGGCCTAAGCTGGGGCCGGAGATCAAGACAAACATCCCAACCAAGGTGGATTTCAGGTCAGTGTTGGGGAAGAAGGAGGGAGGCTCGCCCAAACCGCCTCCGTCAGAGCCAGATCACAGCAACACACCTGCAGACTTCAGGACCGTCCTCAATAAGAAGAAGAACATCGAATCAGAGAAGCCCAGCACGAAAGAGCCAGATCCTGCACCAGTAATCACCAAGGACAATCAAACTAGCATTAACGGGGTAAATGTAGCTACAGATAACAAAAAGAACAATTTAGCAGAGAAAGGAGGCACTGAGAAAAAAAATGATGCAGGGACTATGGAAAAGAAGAGCATACCGAGCCCAGAGAAGAAGACAGATGGTGGGATAGCAGAACCAAAGGACAAAACCGGGAGCATCAGTCTGAAGAAAGGTAGCGATGTGGATGGGAGTTCAGCCAAAAACAAGACCATGCCCAATTCTGTGGATGGAGAGGATGGAAAGAAGAAGGCCACTGGCAAACCACCTGTGATCACACAGCCTCTGAGTGATGTCACTGTACTTGATGGAGAGAGGCTGAGGTTAGAGTGCACGGTAACCTCTGACCCCCAGGCCGTCATCACCTGGACACTGGATGGGAAAGTCGTGAAATCGTCAAAGTTTATTGTCTTATCCCAGGAAGGTATGAGGCAATGGATCATGATTTCTTTACACCTTGCTTAATGTACATTATATATTTATTGATTATATCGTAATTAAATCAACAGTATTTGCGCAACATGTAATTTGGAAGCATTGGTTATTGGGTAAGAATAGAAAAATGAATGAAACCATTTCAAATCATGCTCACTATGCATTCCAGCCTTTTTCTTATTCCCTATGCCCATATGTGGTTTCAAGTTTCTGATCTGATTACTGAATGGGCCTGTCAAGTTTAAACTGTGTTTTCATATACTCCCTACGCCACTGCTCCTAACAGGCTGTAGATCAATGAGCCCATAAAGCAGGACTTGGGTGACTCCCAGTTAGTGCTGTTATTTCACCTCTTTGAGCTCACCCATGTTGAGTCATCTGATGTGGGGGCTCAAAAACTGACCCTCTGTACAAACATAAAGCAGTCGATGCGCTCAGCCACTCTGGCACAGTTAGAATGTTCAGAAATAGCAGTGCAGGATTCCCCAAGTCTGGGTCACAGCAGGAGACACCCTGCATTGTTGCTTTATCCAGTGGTTAGGATAGACCCTCTGTTTTGCCAACTCTGTAGATTGATATTAGGTCTATTATTGTACCAAGAGGCTTGCTTTGGCTGGACAAGGGTTGGGCTACCAGAAAGAATCTAGTAGACATCTACTATTGCCAGCTTTTCAACATACATTACATAAAACAAATATTTTCAGTCAATCAACACAGATTTTGTCCCTATAAGTTGAGTCCCTCAATCCCCCTTAGTCAAGGAGGCCTTTTATTGATAATGACAAAATTGCTTACTGGATATGCACACATACATTTAACACCTATGTGCTGTACAGTAGTTATCTTA
Source organism: Olivaichthys viedmensis (assembly GCA_028565825.1). NCBI lineage: Eukaryota > Metazoa > Chordata > Actinopteri > Siluriformes > Diplomystidae > Olivaichthys > Olivaichthys viedmensis. Next base: position 1,584,614 of record JAOUQW010000011.1, read on the forward strand.
TCAAATCTGTTTTTGTTTTTTTTATGGTGTTTTTTTGACATCAGGGGGCAAGTGTTCACTCACTATAGACAAGGCCCTTCCAGAGGATGAGGGGCGCTATACGTGTAAAGCGGAGAATGCCGAAGGAAAAGCCGAATGCTACTGTATGGTTCAGGTGGATGGTCAGTGTCTTAAAAAATCCACCTCCTTCTTCTTTTGAGATTAGAAGTAGAACCTTTATTTTTTTTTAATCAAATTAGCCAATTTGCCATTCTTTAGTCAAATTGTATATAAATGGAAATAATAATTTCATGGCTGCTGCACCACCACTAAAAGATACATGCTGATTACATTTCTTTCTATAGATCCTTCAGATCCATCAGCAGACAAGAAAAATAAGAAAAGCTCATCTTCAGCACCTACAACAGAGAGTAAGTATTTATGTACCTAATTTTTCATTTATCTGGTTAAATATCAGTATTGGTCAAAGATTTGTCATCCAGTTTTTTGGTAGTCTTTGATCTTCAGTCTCCCTGGTATCAGGATGATCTACAATTCCATGTTTCTGGTATCAGGATAAACTACAATTCTTCGGTCACATATCTAGTAAATCCCATGCACGTTTGATGCTCCCCCACAGTGACATTGCTCAAAAAGCGGGATGTAAATCAATACTGATTTCTTTTTTAAAAACATATGTCATTTGAGACTTTGTGCCTGTGTGAAGTGACAGTGCCAATGCAGGCATGGCTGTACTGTGGGATGGGATAGGGGTTTTATCTGCTTCACCCGTCGGTGAATGTTGATTTGTTTGTTTAGAGGGCACAGCAATGCAGGTCTTTTGGTCGACATGATTTTATTCGGCTTTCATCAAGCAGTCACAGTTAATCTCGGTTAATCCGTGTGCTTGAGGAAGAGTAGAAATAAAGTCAGACCCTATTTATCCAGCTTCTCCTTATAGTAGTGCTGATCTAATGATAGTGATTAATAATAGTGTTATTGCCTATTAAATCCTTATAAAGTCTTATAAAACACACAAGAGGGATCTGGTCCTGGATCAGCACTTGTACTTTGAGTCGCTTGATAATACAATGTATTGGAAAGTTCACCCATGAGTTACATAGGTGCCTTACAAGCATCCAGGATTTCACAAGCATAGCTAGCGGTGCCTGTCACAACAAAAGTAACTTGATCATATGGAAAATGAAAGAGTTATTATGTAATGACCAGAGAACTTAAAAAAACAGAAAAGAAATGGAACCAGAAAAGAATGACCTAAAATGGATTAGAGCTGTTTTCTCTTGTTCTGACTGCTTCTTAAGTGCTTCCCTCATCTATTTCTTCAGACTGCGCCTAAGCATTAGTGTGGTTTATATGTTGCATTGTTTCTTGACGGCTATCAAAGCTAGAATAAATATTGGGGAGAGAGCCAGCGCCATTTCCTGGATCCTGGGGCCCCTATTTTTAGCGTGCCCATAAAAGGAGAATTCTAGCAAGCGGTATCCTCAAGGCAGGCCTTTTCCCCTGGATGCTGAGCGGAACAGTCCGTCCCTGGAGCTCCTGCACATTCTCCAAGGCACTCACAAATAAATGCTGACTAGTACAAATTCAGCTCAAACAAACATACCCCAATGTGACCTCCAAAATGAGAATATCCTTCCATTAGGGCACCATGTTTAGCAGCAGCATATTTAGCATCATTAAGGATGATTCCATGTTTGTATGTTGAGATTTTTTATGCTGCTGTCCACTTGATGGATGATTTTATTTTTTATTTTTTCTTGCCTTTAAACAAATCAACTTGCTGCATGTTGTGAAATGATAGTGCCAGTGCTGGTGTAAAATAAACCAAAGTGGACATTTGTAAGCAACCTTTTTATCCTCTGATGACATTGTGTGTATTATCCAGATGAAGCCAGGATAAAGAAAAAACCAGCACCAAAGTCTCCCACCAAACAGGGTAAAACCTTTCTCCGCTTCTCAAGATATCTAACATAAGTCATTGAACGAGACGCATGAAAACCAAAAATAATGCATTCACAATGTTTAGAAGACCATTTAAGAATTTGTAGAGTGATACGCATGCCCTGAAGATATGATAACTCACAGAGCATGCATACATTTAGGGTAATGAGTCGCTATATGTATGTGCTGGGAACACAATGCATGTACTACGTTCAGATAAGGCAGGATTGTGTTTAATGCAACCTCACATTCTTCCTATTGGTACAGGTTCTCCACCCCAGGTTCTTCAGTTCCCTGGGGATCTCAAGATCAGAGCAGGAGAGAAGGTGAAGCTGCTGTGTAACTTCGGAGGCACTGCGCCCATTACCTGCAACTGGCTCAAGTTCAAAAAACCGGTGAGAACAAACAAAGTCAAGGAGGAGGAGGAGTGCGTGAGGGATGGATGAACAGAGGAAAAGTATTAGAATGAGTCCTGAGGGTTTTCAAAATTAGAAAAGGATCTATGTATCAAGAGAAATCTTAGCCCTGGATTTCACCAAAGATGTGGTATCAAAAGGGATCAAATCAGGCCATTTTTATCCAATACTGCTGATCTAACAATAGTGATGCATAATAGTGCTATTGCCTATTACATCTTTAGGACTCTAGTTATACCCACAAGATGGAGCCAGCCCTGACTCATACTGTACTGACTTACCAAGACTTTTAAATGAGTTTAACAATTGCTATCAATGGCAGTTTGAAAATACTTAGCTGTTGTTTAGTCTCTCACTTCATGACATTCTAACATTCGGCCTCTCTCTTTTCATTCTAGATCCAGACAGGAAGTGGAGGCGTCACCATAGAGACCATGGAGAACAGCAGTCAGCTGACGATCGCAGCAAGCGACCAGGACCATTGTGGCTGTTACACACTGGAGCTGCAGAACAAATTCGGCACCAAGCAAGCCTCACTGAACCTCACTGTCGTAGGTATGACACACCTTCAGGAGGGGGGCCAAGGGAAGGAAGGAGGATGGGGAGAGGTCCTGAATCTGACTCCCTACACCCAACACAGTGCACTTTGTAAAGTACACTATGCAGTAAAGGCATAGTATGTCAATTAGCGGCATATTGTGCATATAGTGTATATTGTACCATAGGGTGCCAATTTGAATTCAACCAAAGAGTTATGGCTTGCACAAACATTAGAATCTGTGTTTTTCATTAACATGTGATGAGAATGTTCTCCCTTTTTTCATTCAAATTAAATATTTGAGAAAGTACAGTATGTCTTGATAAATGGTTCACTTCATTTATAGGTTTTAAAACATTACATATATAATCAGTATCTAATTAATTGCTTTAATTGCTTTAAGTGTGGCTTGCAGAATCACAAGAATGTTTTTCTCATAATTGATCATTGTTAAGAATTATGTGAAATGCTGTGATATCTGACAGTGAGACAAACAGCATTTTAAACAGTTTAAGCCTTTCTCAAGAGTCCTTTCCCTCTACCCTGGTCTGTGCAACACAAATGACCTACATGTGAGCAAGATGACGCACCAAATATGAAGTGTCCCATGCAGAATCCATAATTTAATTAGATTCATTTTAATTTTTAATCATTTAATTCGTTTTTTTTTTTTTTTTTTTTACCATGACGTCAATCTGTAAGAATTTCCCAGAGCACTTCAGGGTTGGAAAAAACAAATTAGCAGAAAAATAGTGGACAGTTCACTTTATCTGAGATAAGACCCTTAGTAAAAAGATAAGGGCAAGTGTAAAATCTGAGAGAGAAAAAATAGGTCAATATTTAAAGCTAGAATAAAGCAAACATCATGAATACATAAGTTATTTGTCCATTGTCTTGATCTTTAGAACAGGAGATGTTAACGTTCTTATTCACTGAGTCATATTATTGCTAATCCAATGCTTTCCTGTTTTGTGTGGCTATCTGGGGAATATTTCTCCAGGGAAAACACATAATATAATGGATCCTTTAAACCTTCAGTGCTTTAATAGTGTTTTATTTATGCTCTCTACTAGTGTGCTCTAACTATTGCATATCTTTGCCTTAGACAAGCCTGATCCACCAGCAGGTGTCCCAGCTGCTTCAGATATCCGCTCTTCCTCGCTCACCCTTTCCTGGTATGGACCCACGTATGATGGTGGCAGCATTGTCAAGTCATACAATCTAGAGATCTGGAACTCGCTGGACGATAAGTGGAGTGAGCTCACTTCCTGCAACAGCACCTCCTACCATGTCCAGCAGCTACTCCCTGATCGTCAGTACAAGTTCCGTGTGCGTGCCGTTAACATGTATGGTATTGGCGAACCCAGCACCGAGTCGCAACCCGTCACTGTGGGAGAACCAGAGGAGCCAGGTGAGAGAGATAGAGAGAGAGAGGGACATCTAATGAGCCTTGCTTTAAATGTTGAATTAAGCATCATTAAATCCTTGAGTGACAGCTGCACAACAAGGGAACTTGTTGCATAACAAGGAAACTTAGTATGTACACTAAAGTTTATTTCCCTCCTTAGAAAAAAAAGAAGAAGAAGCTGAGGCTGCAGCTTCCGATGATGGTATGTTCTCCAGTCAGTCTGTCGATCCATCAATCTATCAATCTGCTCACCCAGTGAACTTTCAACCTGTCCATTGATCCATCCATCTATCCTTCCATCCATCCACATATCCATTATTTGCTAAATTTTAAAATTTACTTATATGTCTCTCTCATTCAGTCACTGAGCAGAGCAATGTTGTTTCTCTTTTTCTCTCACACAATTTGTTCAAATTCAGACAAAGAGCCTGAGTACAGGGATGTGGTTATAAAAAAAGACTGCAGTGTTAAAGATTTCTATGACGTAGCGGATCGCTTGGGCACGTAAGACATAATTGCATTGTTCTCCAAACATTTCTCTTCTCTGCTCGCTACACTTTTTTCAACTTTTTTCTTTCTCTCTCTGCCTCATCTCTCTCAGAGGCAAATTTGGTCAGGTCTTCAAACTGGTCGAGAAGTCGACCAAGAAGATGTGGGCAGGGAAGTTCATCAAAGCTTTCTCACAGAAAGAAAAGGAGAACGTGCGACAGGAGATTGGCATCATGAACAGCCTCCACCATCCTAAACTTGTGCAGTGTTTGGATGCCTTCGAGGGCAAGTCAGACATTGTGATGGTCATGGAAATGTAAGTTCACTCCAACTTAAATTAGTGGTTTTTAAGTGCGTTGGGCAAGAGAAAACCTAACATGTGTTTAACAAAAACTAACAGGTGGGTGGATCCCATATTTGTTGATAAGAGAGAGATGACTTTAGACTGTGAAGTGCTTTCTATGAGTGTTCTCATAGTGTGAGTGTTCTCATCTCAGATACTTCTAAACACATTAGGATGTTTGGTAGCTTTTTCTCTCCCCAACACCCTTAAATCACCAGTTTGGCTTTTTATGGAGAGAGCTGCATAGACATTGGTGTGTGATTGGAGAAGTGCTTGTCACTTGTCCTTATATAGTGCTAGGAAGCGAAAGGGGGGGGGAGGAGTGAAAGTGGGATATGCACAACCTTAGCTTGGCAGCCATGATGGAAAAAAGGCCCAGATTTGAATCTCGTTTTATGTTTAGGATTTGTTTACTGTACCAGGAGCAGAAATAAGTCTTGATTGTTTAATGGAAAGTGCTGATAAAATGTATTACGCTGATTAAGTCCTGTGCTTTCTCTTCCACTTTCTGTCACTTTTTGATTATTATTGACCACTGTACTCTAATTTCACGGCGATTAGTAAAGCTGTCTCTGATCGGTGATGTCCGTCTGTTCCCTATTGGCTGCAGGATCTCTGGTGGCGAGCTGTTTGAGCGAATTGTTGACGAAGATTTTGAGTTGTCCGAACGTGAGGTCATTAAGTATATGCTACAGATTATCGATGGCGTTCAGTTCATCCACAAACAAGGCATTGTGCATCTGGACCTCAAGCCGGAGAACATCATGTGCGTCAACAAGACGGGCAGCAAGATTAAACTCATCGACTTTGGCCTTGCACGAAGGCTAGGTACTCACCTGCTGAGTGGTTTCTTCCTAGCATGTAAAAAACAGGATCAACACAGTCTTTCAAAATTTTGAGGTCAAGGTTGTTTCAATGTTTTAGTCAAGCACAAACTATGTGAAATAACATAGGACTGGTTCATCATTCGACATATCCTATGAAACCCCATGGTGTTTCATTGTTTTTCTCATTTTTTCAAAACCTGAGGTCTTTAGAAAACATTTTTAACTATTTTTCTTACTAGTCATTTGAGATGGGCTGATCATGGTGGTTTTCTTAAATTTTTAGAGGAGTCTGGTTCCCTCAAGGTCCTCTTTGGAACGCCTGAGTTTGTAGCTCCTGAGGTGATCAACTACGAGGAGATTGGCTATGCAACGGATATGTGGAGCATTGGTGTGATCTGCTACATCCTGTATGTGACATAGCCTTTCTCTGAACTATTTTCTATTCTTGAAATACCAAGTTCAGAGTTTAAATAAATTTTACATGATACTATATAATGTGTACTAAATGGGAATGTGATTTACAAGGCAGTTGTCAGGTAAAAAACAACACCAATCTACCTGAAATAATTACTTTTGGCCATCTAGTAGATTGATGTTGCCTGGGGCTTTGGCCTGATATCTCTTACTATAATAAACTAGGTGTAAGGTGAAGATAATGAACATTTTAGGCTATGCCACATGTACCCATCCCTCTCTTTCCTCTTTTTATCTTTAGCCTCAGTGGTCTCTCTCCATTCATGGGGGACAACGATAATGAAACCCTTTCTAATGTTACCTCAGCGACCTGGGACTTTGAGGATGATGCTTTTGATGAGATCTCTGAGCAGGCCAAGGACTTTATCAGTAACCTACTGAAGAAAAAAATGAGGTAAGGTCAAAAGCTAACATCTTTAGTTAAACATATTGATATGACGATCAGAATCCCTTTAAAATAATAATTTGGTGTCACTACACTGAGATCAAATGATCTCTTTGAGTATTACTTTGCGTGTTTGATGAAGCACAGATCTTTATGAAAAGTGTTCGTGGTTCATTTGCATTCATTGAAAAGTACAGAATATGAAAACAGGCTGATCAAAGTGGCGTAAGTCCGAGTGTAACCCTTACAATCTTGCATGTTACAGGGCCAGGCTGACCTGTGCCCATTGCCTGGAGCACGAATGGCTCAAACAGGACACCAAGAACATGGAGGCCAAGCAGCTCTCCAAAGAACGCATGAAGAAGTACATACTGAGACGCCGATGGCAGGTTAGAGGTCTAATTGCTGCCATGATGCTTTTGGCTTGATATTTCTGTTAGACACAAGGATAGAAAATTGGACACTGTCTCCACAGTTAGGATCAATACTATTCTTAGCCTTTATTTGCTTGTGCTCAGGAAATAAGAACATTCGTATCTCTGCTGTACAGAAAACAGGGAACGCAGTGCGAGCCATCTCCAGATTCAGTTCCATGGGAATGTTAGGAGGGATCGGCCTAAAGAAAAGCTCCCCAACAGAAGGTAATGGACCAGACTAGCATGGCAATCTGTATTTATACTGTTCATACTGTGTAATATCATGGTTGTAAACATGGTAGTAAACATGTGTCAAGCATCTAACAGGGAGTGTGAATGTATGTGTGTGCACATGTGCAATTAGAAGCACCACCTGCGCCATTTCTAGAGACTACAGAGGAAGAAAAACACACCCCTGTTCCTCCCAGCTTCTCTTCAGTTATCCAGGATGTGGAGGTGGTGGAGGGCAGTGCCGCCCGCTTTGACTGCAAGATTGAGGGTAATAGGAAACTCAACCAAAAACCTCTGAGCCTCTGACCTCCAAAAGTCTGCGTCTACTCAGAATTACTTTTATTTAATTCCTTTTATTTCATCATTTATCAAGAAGTAATAGAATTTTGAGTAATAGAATCAAATCAAATAACTGAAAACAGTAGTGACGATAACACATAAAGCATAGAGTACCACACTGAGTCAATATCAGATGTTAGTCATTAGGAAACAAGCACAATTAACACTGCATGTTAGGAGCATACATGTGTTACCATCTGAATGAAATATGGCATCACAACGGTTTTGAAAAAAAATGAAGCAAATGTTGTGTAAACAGGGCTTTTTATATTTTCTTTTCAAATGAGGATTTCTCAAACAGCTATAAAAATATTTATCTCAAATACATATCAGCAGAGTAATATCTTTTAAAATCAATTGTTTTTTGATTCATTATAAAATACAAACATGTCTTTTGTAGTGGACTGAGACTTTTGGACCCTAGTGTACACTTATAATGTTATCTTGTGTGGGACATTGTGAACCTACAGTTGCAAGAGCAAGCCAAGAAGTACACTGTGTTCTTATGCCATTTTCTTTATTCAAGGCTGCAAAATGCAAAAATAAAATCGAATACTGTATGTAGTAAGTTTACCCTTATGTTTTGTTCAGGTCAAATAGAATTGTTTTAGTTTTTTACTAAAAGTGGAAAAATACTAACAATTATTCTGCAAAGCCTAAACCTTCATGTGCTTGGCTTAATTGCTCTACTGAACATAAAAAAAACCCCTAGTTTTATATTGCAGACATCATGTTCAGGTCATTTTGACCTGAGAATAGCTAGATGAAAAAATAAAAGTGTTAAAGAACGTTTTTTGTAAATATGAAACGAAGAGGTAATTTTAGTCCCTGTCGCATGGCCATCCAATTCTTCACTCCATCCAGCCATCAGAATCTCCAAGCATGTAAAGAGGTTTATGTGTTAATTTCTAAAAAATATATTGTTTATATTGCTAATAATTGATATAAAAATAAGATATACTGAATAAAAATAAATAAATAAATACAATAACATTGATGTAGCATTACTATAAAAGAGATGGCCTGAGTTAATGGGACATCCATTGTTAAGTAGTGAACAGAAAATGAGTGTTAAAGTGCTGTGTGCATTTCATTCAGGCTACCCGGATCCTGAGGTGGTATGGTACAAGGAAGACCAGCCCATCAAGGAGACGCGCCACTTCCAGATCGACTACGAGGAGGACGGCCACTGCAGCCTGGTGATATCCGAGGTGTGTCCCGACGATGACGCCAAATACACCTGCAAGGCCGTGAACAGCCTGGGAGAAGCCTGCTGCACGGCCGAACTGATGGTGGAGTTCATGCAGGAGGAAGAAGGAGACGGTGAGGAAGAAGAAGAAGAAGAGGAGGAGGAAGAGGAGTGAGGAACAGGGTGGATGAGGACATACTAAGAAAGGGACAAGTGGAAGAACAGGTGGACGATTGAATGCCGTGGGAGCTCAGAATCTCTTAAAGCTTACATTCTTTCTCTGCTGCTTTTGTTGTAGACACTGACTGTAAGTCTTACACAAATGCAAACGTTTATGCACTTTTTGTCTTTACAGCGTAATGGTAAAAGAGTAAGAACTGTTTTGTATGAACGCTCACCAAGATCAAAGACATTCCAGCCTGTGCTTACTTTCGGAGAATCATCAGCCGCTGAGATCTGTTTGGCCAAAAATGGAGTGTCAGAATGTAGAACGTAGAATGTAGAACAAACCTTCGGTGCCTACAGTTGGGCTTCCAAACAACTCCTATTGTTCATTTTCCAGAGCATCAGCACTTATTTTAGGGTCACGCTGCTTTGGCTTCCCCAGTGTCTATCAACTTTTTTTCATGCATATTTCACTGATTCTGCTTGCACTCTAGCACACTCAAGTGGTGAAAAAAAAAACATTTTATATATTTAAACACTAATGTAGCCAAGCATGATATTTGCCTTCTAGACTGTGGCTACTGACACACTTTTGGAGACCTGCCTGTATGAACATATCAATAATATTGATATTGTTGATATATTGATATTTGTTATCTGATAATCTGAGTCATGTTTGACACATCTGTGGACTTCTGAATTGACAAGTATTTTTAAAAGAAAAACTTATTTGTATGCCATTATGTGGGTTGATTTGGGGCTTATAAAGACGTTTAGGGATTTAATCTGATATCACAGTGCTCTGAAAGGTGTTAAATGTTCAATCTTTCCACTCACTGTTCTGAGTTTTTGGTCCTTTATTTTAGTCAACTTGCATGACAAAGCAGCCCAGCATATTGAGGTGACCTAGGGCTCAGAAGGTCCCACTGCAGTCCACATCCTTTATTTATGTCTTTGTACAGGCTTTTGCCACCATGCTGGGGGTTTCTGAGTCGTCTCTGAGAATGAATTAGTTAAAGTTTGAACCTAGACCTGGCTTTGGTGAGTTTTACACTTTACATAATAAGACAGAAATAGTCCCTCACATTTGAATCCATGTGTAGAAGTAGCAGTCTACTACACATTTAAATAGCACAAGGAATTCAGAATACAGGCAAAACTGTAAACCAGGTGAGCAAATATTTAATAAACCTTTTGTGTTGGTTTGATCGGTGTGATTGGTTTACATCCAAATTTGAGTGGCCACATAAATAAAAGTGTTTCCCTCTGTCCCTCTCTTAGCATGTGTGTTTGTTCACATGGAGTTTCTGCACAGTTTCAAATAAGCTCCATTCGTAATAAATGCTATTATGATTTGGGAAATGTGCCTAAACGATGGCCTCGAAGACACTGATTAACATTCCTACATAAAAATGCAACAATATCGAAACAAGGCAGGCCCTTCGCCAGACTCCTAAACTTTTGGCAGCCAGGGACCTCTTGCATTACGATAAAAAAAGATCCATGGGTCTCCTTATGATCGCAATTATTTTATGAACATTATCCAACACTTCAAACATTAGGCACATTAAGCAAATGTGTACCAACATATTTATTTATTGGAGCCATGATAGCTATTTTTCCTGAACTTTCCACCTACTGAACTCAAACCAGTTAGACTGCGTTAAAATGTGGATTACAAACATTTTGTATCATATTAACAGCGTTTGTCCTAGTTTTATTAAAATTGCACCTCAAGTTCATTTATTTATTTATATACTTCTTTTTAAGTTATTAAAGTTTGGATTAGACTTGTTCAATTCAAGACCAGTCAATTAGGCTAATAACTTTAACAATTAGGCTAATAACTCTAACTTAGAACTTAATAATAACAACTGTATCCAGAGGCATGGCCACATTGGCAGCACAAAGTCGAGAAAAGCTTTTGCCGCACCAATTGCCACCCCAACTCTGACTTCCAATCACATCTCTGAGAGGTCCATTACTGCTATGCAATTAATGCAGACTTAGTTAATCCTATCTAGTTTATGTTCATGTAAATCATCACTGTGGTGTTGTAGGTATTTTCACCATTAGCATATATATGCATTAGCACAAATGTTGGGGCAGTGGTGGCTCAGTGGTTAGGGCACTGGGTTACTGATCAGAAGATTGTGGGTTCAAGCCTCAGCTCCACCAAGCTGCCACTGTTGGGCCCTTGAGCAAGGCCCTTAACCCTCCCTGCTCCAGGGGCGCTGTATCATGGCTGACTCTGCCCTCTGACCCCAGTTTACCAACATGCTGGGATTATGCGAAGAATCAAATTTCACTGTACTTGTATATGTGACAATAAAGGAGCATTCTATTCTATTCTATAGATCAACTACAAAGCAAATAGAATAGAATGCTCCTTTATTGTCACACATACAAGTACAGTACAGTGAAATTTGATTCTTCGCATAATCCCAGCATGTTGGTAAGCTGGGGGTCAGAGCAAATACAGTAGTCATTATGTGGCCGTTCATTTGACACCATGGAACAGATCGTGATCTCCCCAGTATAACACTATTTTTAAAAAACAAAAAAACAAAAAACGTTCATAGATCCATGGGGGTCCCCGCTCCCCACGTCCAGAATGGCTCTGAACTACAGTTCCCGGGATGCAACGGAACAAAACATTGCCTCCCACCACCCCCCACCTCCTCGGCTCTCCGTCACGCCCCAGCGGGGTGTCTTATGCTGAAAGGGTTCATTGTGTCGGGGGCTGAATTTCGGTTGGACTCGGTGTGTTATAGACACGTCGCAGGATTAACGGGACAGCGATTGGTATCGCAGCAGAGCCATGCACGCAGACGATCCTTTAACGGGGACCGAGACATTCACGGCGCTAGACACCAATAACGATACCCCGCTGACACGGTGCGGCTGACTAGAAGCGATGCTCTAAATGCGAGAAGGATGCACTGCGAGGCCGGGCGCTAAATAAAGGCTAAGGGATTAACAATGTAGCGGATGCAGCGGCTCTGATCCAACGATGGGAATGTGCAGTCAGCTCTGAGAAACAGAATCTGAACCGCATCTTGTTCGCAATATCGGCATTGTTCCTTGCCAGGCAATCCCCCTTGGCTTTTGATCTTTCTTTCTTTCTTTCTTTTTTTATTGAGAAAACAAAAAACAAAAACAAAAAACACTGCTCATCCTCGGCGCGAGGCATCATCATCATCATCATCATCCTCATCGTCAAACAGCGAAACAAAAACATGGGCAACGCGGAGAGCGTGGACGCGCAGCTCACGGACTTCAGGGCGAGAAGCAAGCCCTCCAAACTGCCCATGCCCGACCCGGCCGAGCTCGAGGAGAGGTTCTCCATCGCTTTGGTAATTTCCATCTGCATCATCCTGCAGTTTGTAAAGAAAAAAAAGCAGTACAAGAAAAGAATCGCCTCGTAGTAATGGCACGGTGGGATTTCTAGACGGCAGCCCCCCCGGCCGGATCGCTTGTGAAAGCAGCAGCGCGCACGCACACACACGCACGCACGCACACTCACGCACACGCACACACACACGCGCGTCTATTGTGCGGAGGTTAGCTCTGCGTGTGATGTTTGCGGCTGCACGATGGCGGCTAATGAGCTCCACGCGATCGGCGACTTGTAGTGGATGTTTTGGGCGTTTTGCCTTGTGCGGCGTCGGTGATTGCACGCGTGCGTGTCCTCTTTAATGCGCGATCTGTCGTTTACTACAGCCTCAGACAGAAAGAAGAAAGCCATCCGCCATCCAGCCAGTGAATCTGTGCCGCACATAAGGGTTGCCTTGGCCTCTGTTGTTTTGGGAGCTTGGTATTGACACCCTGAGAAGTACAATATTACAGGAAAGGCACTACATATTAGTGTGTCAAAAATGTCTGGTCAGTGGTATACACTGAGGCGACCGGATACTACTAGAATAGAATACTCCTTTATTGTCACATATACATATACAGGTACAGTACAGTGAAACTGACCCCAGCTTACCAACATGCGAAGAATCAATTTCACTGTACTGTACTTGTATATGTATATGTGACAATAAAGGAGTATTCTAGTCTAGTCGTGTCATATCCTGTGTCAGGGTCAGCCATGATACAGCACCCCTGGAGCACAGAGGGTTAAGGGCCTTGCTCAAGGGCCCAACAGTGGCAGC
>JAOUQW010000011.1:1598961-1609967 GCA_028565825.1 Olivaichthys viedmensis
AGCCAGAGGCGACAGTGGCAAGAAAAAACTCCCTGAGACGACATGAGGAAGAAACCTTGAGAGGAACCAGACTCAAAAGGGAGCCCATCCTCTTCATTACAGTAAACAGCCATATAGAGAAAAGACAAACAGTACTAATGTGTTTAAGGGCTGTTCGGTATGAGCATATTGTAAGTAAGAGTCCTGGGATGAGCACAGGATAGTCTTTATGATTACAGCTGCAGACCGTAGGGACTGTACGAAGGGACTTATGACAATGCAAAGTCTATGAAGCATACTGTAGGTGGAGGTTAACACGTCCTCCATGTGTCATGAGAAAAATAGTACGACTCCAACACAACAGCTGGCTTTTTCCCACCACGTCCTGTTCCTTTATCACTTCTTAGTCATTATAGTTGAGGCGTTGATGTTCAGTGGAGTCTTGGATCAGCAGTCATAGTTCTGCACTAGTGACCAGAAGGTTGTGAGTTCAAATCCCAGGACTGCCAGAGAGCCACTGTTCAGCCCTTGAACAAGGCTCATAACCTTCAACTGTTCAGCTATCTACTTGGATTATGCCTCCCTTGCAAGTTGTTTTGGCTAAACGTATTTGCCAAGTGGATAAATGCAAATGTGTGGACACCTCCACAAACTGTTTTGAATCCAGAGATTGGTTATAACAATGACTTTTTCATGTATGCTAGATGAAATACATGATAAAAGAACAAAACAATGTGCAGTAGCTGGTTTCTAATGACAATGTAGACAGGTGAGGTTGGAATTAGATTGTTACCATATAAGGTGTTTTGTGTTTTGACCTGTTTTTTGAAAGACCTGATGCTTTAAAAAAAATTAGATATTAAAGTTAACACCACCACAAACTACCTAATTAGATACTATTTTATTTTTGCACCCTCCATGACAGAACTTCTGCAATATCTCAGGTAGGCATATGGTGGTAGTAAATATTCATATCGCAATACTAACCGTTACATTATCATGGTACTGTTTTTTTTTTTGTTTTTGTTTTTTTTAAGTTTTAGCGCTGTCCATTTGTCCATGTGTTCAGTCATAATCACTCACTAGCTCTGCAGCTTAGTTAATGCCAACAGTTGTGACAATAATTTGATATGTCCCCAATAATAATATTGTGCAGGTCGAATATCCTGATGTATTACCCTACAGATTGGAATGTGCCTAGTCTTAGGTATTCCAAATGCCTATCTACAGTAGACAATCTCAATATGTGGGTGTCTATGTCTATGACTATGTCTATATGAGTCTATGACTAGACAAAGCATGACAAAAATGAACACCTGGATTGATGGATGACAGTATCTGTATCTCACAGAACTCCATGAACCTTCCTCCGGACAAGGTGAGGCTTCTGCGGCAGTATGACAACGAAAAGAAGTGGGAGCTCATCTGTGACCAGGTGAGTGACGTGACTCGCGTCCAAAGTCTGCTAAAAATTACTGCAAATCCAGTAACACCTGTTAGTCAAGCTTGTTAGAAATGCTTTGTCAAACGCTACTCTCAAAGCAAAAGAATGTAAGAACCTTAGGAACTTCAAAAGTCAGAGATGCATGATGACTCTGCAGTAGTCATGTGACCAAATTAAATTTTCATGAAATGATAATTTCCTAACCCCTTATTTTACTAAAAAGTACCAGAACCTGTTCTCATTGGACAGCATTTTAGCTGAAATGAAACCTTGGCAGCATCTCATTTGTGATTCAGGTCCTTCATAGATTATGTCTTCTAGCGCACTGTCGTTTCAGTCATTTACCACTTCCCAACTTAGATAAAAGGAACAGTAGTGATGGTGATATGGCAATCATAATATTGTGTGTGTTGAATATTACGATACGTCGTCTTACCAATTATCAGCACAGCCCTACTGTGGAGTATGGCACATTTTACTGCATTTGTATTCTAAAAGCAAAAGAGTGTAAGAGACTTAGAAGTTATTGTTAAAATGTCAAAGGCCAGAGAAGTGAGCAGTGGAGTAGGCACGTGACCATATGTTCATGTCACGACAATTGCCTAACCTTTTATCATGGTTTATGCTGTTATCATAATATCATATTTAAAAATAGGATGTATTAATAAAACGAATAATATTAATAATAATATGGTGTAAGTTACATAATATAGTGATATATCGTATAACTGATTATTGGCACACGGCTACTGTGGAGGTCTTTACTGCATGCTGTTAAAGCAAAACAAATAGGTCTGTCACAATTCAAAAATTTTAGCAGACGATTATTGCTGTACAAACAACTGCAATAATGTACTATGGCAAAATATGCTATATCCTTGTCATCTACAACAAGTTTTAGTAATAGCTGAGTTACAACTCAACTAAATATTGCTGTTACACAACAAAACATAGTTAACAAATAGTTTATAGGTCTAAGACCTTGACCAAGAACAAGTATTAGAATATAATTGCACAGTGATTTGATTATATTGATGAACCAGTGAAAGCGAATTAAACTCTGCTTTACCAACTACATATATTTATATGGAAACATTATTGTGAAATCTTACGGTTAATCGCAATCAGAATAAATAGTAGTGATTAGACGATAATGTAATAGCTGTGACAGGCCTAAAACAAAGTAAGAGCCATAGAAGGCATTGCTGAAATATCGGAGGTCAGAGGAGCGTGATGACTGGGCTGGACATATTACTGTAATTATATTTTCAGTCATACACACAGAACTGTCAAAATAGACACCAATAGGGAAGCACACAATAATTGACGTAGGAACTATAATATTTAATATAATGTGCGTCAACAGTAAGTCATTGTGTTTCTACTTCCCCTCAAATTCCCACACTTCCCC
Source organism: Olivaichthys viedmensis (assembly GCA_028565825.1). Lineage (NCBI taxonomy): Eukaryota > Metazoa > Chordata > Actinopteri > Siluriformes > Diplomystidae > Olivaichthys > Olivaichthys viedmensis. Next base: position 1,601,796 of record JAOUQW010000011.1, read on the forward strand.
ATGCTGATTGTAATTTCCACTACTAAATAAACATAGATTCCTGGTTAATACATATCCACTGCATCCGCATGTGCATGTGATGTTGCCATGGTTGCGGTGATGTGAGCCAGCGAGAGCATGGTCGACTTTGGCTGATGTGTTTGGTGAGGTGACTGAGTGAATGAGGTATTAATAATGCATGATCATATTTCTATCAAGAGACATGCGGGATGATGTTGGTAAGACGGAAAATAAAATTAGAGGATGTTGCCTGGGTAAATGTACAGTAGGATCCAAAAGTCCACTACTAGGAACTGTTTTATTTCATCATTAATCAAAAACTGATACCAGATTACCAGTTTTATCCAGATGATACTGATTGTTTAGGAACACGTTTAAAACTGACACAAATCCATTTTTAGTTGCTTGAGAAAAATAATGTATAAAATTTAAATACCTAAATATCCTGTATATACCAATGCCACACCATTTGCTTAATTTTTATAAATCATTGTGACGTCATATTTTTTATTCATATGGCGAAACATGGACGTATATGTATGGTTCTCTATACATTATGCATTATCATTGCTAGTGCTTTCACCGAAAATGAAGCAAACCTTTTCATTTATATTATTGAAGAATGATGTAATCTTGTTTGGGTAAGATAAATAAATTGCATTCAGTTTTATTAAATGATTAAATAAAACAGTTCTTGCTAATAGACAGTTGTTGGTAACAGGACAGAAGTTGATACATGACAGGGTCATTAAGAGAACAAGCTTTGTTTAAATGTGGTTAAGCCTCGAATTCAATGCACATTAAAGTTTTTTACTCTCATAAGTGTAATTCAAAAATCGTCTGTGTGTATGTAACAGGAACGTTTCCAAGTAAAGAACCCTCCACACACGTACATCCAGAAGTTGAGAGGATTTCTGGACCCTGCTGTCACGAGAAAGGTGGGTTTTAAGCACATTTCACACTGGATGAAGTAACCGTGCCACATCATCACCACGGCGGCGCTGTGTACAGAATGTCGATGTTAATCAGTGTAGCCTTTTTATAACAGCCGCTTGCTACAAGTTCAATATTCATGCTATATTGTGTCGGCTAAGTCCATATTCACGACACCAGAGAGGCTTAGGAGTGTAATAAACTTTATTTGATTGTATACAGTGGTAACGCATGATTAGAATAATATGGTCAGTACAGACATTTGCACGATATATTTAATTACCTATAAAAAAAAGCACAAAAATAAATGCTCCACACGTCTCCTACATGACACTTGTGAGTCAGACGCAGTGTGAACTGAAAAGCATCACAGAGTGGCTGCTGCTTGCTGTGCGTGCTGCGTCGCTTCTGGTGTAAAATGGCTGTAATGCTGTGCTTATGTCAGTTTCACATTTCCAAATGAGGAAGCAAATGAACACTGAATTTATCATCATTATGGTGTTTTGAAAAGCGAGAAGTGCAAAATGAGACGTGCTTGAATGTGTCATTATTCTCTATGGTGACTGATCCTCTGACCTTTTAACTCTGAAATGTCTTTTGTCATGCGTTTAGAAGATGTGTGTGTGTGCAATGTTTTACATTGCATATGACGTTTTTATGTTTCACCTGTTTTTCTGTGTATGTGGGTAGCATGCATGCTCTTCTTGGTGCAGAGCTCTAGAAAGAAAAATGTCTCCTGCATTATTCAGTTCATTTAGCATGCGTAAGTAATGGAAGTGAGGCCGCCCACTTGTTCTTTCTGATTCAAATAGAAGCTAATAGCCTACAGATTAAGAATCTCAGCAAAGATGTATGTTTGTGTGATGCCTGATATTTTTCCATTTGCTGTGCTGAAATATCAACCCTTTTCCTGCAGAAATTCCGGAGAAGAGTTCAGGAATCCACCCAGGTGCTCCGTGAGCTGGAAATTTCGCTCCGAACCAATCATATTGGGTGAGTTAACAGGTTGTCACTCAATTTAAACGCTGACCTTTCAAACGTGGTCCCTTCAAATATGCAAAGAATCAGTCCGGTTTAATTTTAATATTCTATCAAACTATTCTGTGGTTTTAAAAAACGTAGGTTTAAAAATTCTGACCCATGATAATTCATTGTAACAAATCTGAGCCAGAGTCAGGCCCTTCTTTGTGCTGCAAGTGTAATTTGCTGGTTAACGTCGGAATATTGCTGTTTTGGTTGGACGTTAGCCAGTTTTATTCCCATTTGCACTCAGTTGTTATCTATGGTAAGGAATTAACGCATCTGCAATGACGTGGGTAGAGTGGCGCAACTGCGGGTGTGACATTCAAAATCCGCTGACGAAGTGGTTTTTCCAACCCAAAATTGTGCTTGCAATACCGGCTTTTGAGACCCCCTCTTAGCGTAACGCAATTCCCAAGTGGAACCCTCTCTGATGGGCAAATACTCTTAGAGTTCTACATAGAACCTTTAAGGGGTTTCCCCAGAGGGATAAACCAAAGAACCCTTCAGGATTCTAGATTTAACTTTTTGTAAAACAATGTTATGATTGTGCAGCCTGTAGTGGCAGAGCAAAGTGTTTGTATGGTTGGTAATGATATGTGAGCCTCTGTCATTCCGTCTGTATTCGTCCTTGACCTTTCACCCATTTTCTTGTTTATATATTTCGATCTCTGTATTATCTTGAAATTGGTAACCTTGACTCTTTGCTTATTGTTTGACTGGGATTGTGGATGTTGGAGTGGCGGCTTAAAACACTTGCACTTGCATCCAAGTCTCTGTGCTTGTGACGCATGTCTGATGTGTTTGTGAAAATGGCAATGTAAAATCTATAATTGACAGAGAAGACATAAAAAAAACATATTTGTTGAAAGTTAAACCAGTCAGCCAGTTATCTCTAACACTAAAATATTGATGTGCAATCCATAAGTGACATCTAATCATTATGAAAATGCCACGGGGTCAAAACACAGGCAGACATCATAGGCATATGACTTGTTAGTTTGTTATGAAACCAATAATGGGGTGTGAACAATGATCAGGGGGGCGTATTCAGGGTTGATCTAGAGGAGGAGGAAAACAGGAAGCAAGCAGATACTGTAATCTATACATTCAGATATTTTTGGTTCTATTTCTGTCCACTTCTTTCTTGTTTCATCATGTCTCTGCTTTTAGAGGTACTTTAAATGCAAAGTGGTAAGGACCTGGTAAAAATGACATGCTAATGGGGCGTTTGCAATTGTGTTTATGAAGTGTTTTTGTTGTGCTCCCAGGTGGGTGAGAGAGTTTCTGAATGAAGAGAACCAAGGCTTGGATGTGCTGGTGGAGTACCTGTCCTTTGCCCAATATGCTGTTACGTAAGTCAATATTTTTTTCTATCCTGCCTATCACACTCTTCCTCTCTTTGCTCGAGTGGATTCCGTGTATAAGTGTGTTATCAATGCTTATGCATATGTTTATATCGCTCTGTCTCTCAGCTTTGATGGCGATGCAGCGGAGAGCGCTAGTGGAGAGGCATCTGTGGAGACTCCTTGGAGCAGATCTATAGAAGATCTACATGGCGACACCAATCTGCCCTCTCCGGTCAGCAGCAGCAGTATTCAGCGCTCCACGCGACATTCCTTAAGGTAAACAAGCCAGCAAAACATACACACACAGGGAAATTAATATGACAAGCATGTCTCATTTAACAACGAATTATTGTCATTTCTGGCTATTGAGTTCCACTTTGTGTTAGTATTTTGGTTAGACAGTTCATTTAACCCGTGAACCAACATTGCTTTGTTTTCAGGTCCAACACTCTTTCCAGCCGTAGGACCCTCAAAAACTCACGTTTGGTGTGTAAGAAGGACGACGTCCACGTCTGCGTCATGTGTCTCAGAGCTATAATGAACTACCAGGTATATGGATTATTACAACCTTATTCTGCGTGGTTTAGGACACCTTGAGGTAACAGTGGGATACATTTGCCTCTGAAAAAACACCCAGTTCTTCAAACCTTTTTCTTCCTCACCTTCTCTCTGCATATAGTATGGCTTCAACATGGTCATGTCACATCCGCATGCAGTAAATGAAATTGCCCTGAGTCTCAACAACAAAAATCCCAGGTAAGTCACTTTCAGACACACTACGACTGTCAAAACGAATTTTACTGTTTAAATACTACTCGATTTTTCATAGTAATTACTGGTTTGAAGACAAAACATCAACATTTGAATGTTCAAGATCCCATGCTTAAGTTGTCTAATGGAAGTTTATTGAAACCCGCATTTCCTATACTTTTTGGCCAAATGACCCATGTGTTGCTTGATCTAGGAAAAGATGCATGAATATTTTTATTATGTATCAATTTTCCATTTAAAAATGTCCTAAAAGTGTTATTAGTAAGTATAAGTGTAAGTAGTTAACAATTTGCTATAGGCACTTGGAGTCACTCCTTTTCTGTGGCCGAATCACTAATGGCGTTTTATTGGACATATTGTGCATTACATGCTGTTGTGTTTTACCCTATGTAGTTAGCATACAGTATATAGTGAATACGAAGCCATTTGGGATTCAAACTGTGTGTTGGAGATGTAAAATGTAGCTAAATATCAGCAATAAAATTATGATATTACCTCCTTCTGATTTTTGTGCTTAATAAAGTGACACAATATATAACAGCAAAGTTGCACCGCTATTGAGAAACAACAAACATTACAATTACGGCCAGTTACATTGTAGGCTTAGAATGCAGTTTAATAGACTTTTTTTTTAACAATTACAAATCACTTAAGCCAACGTACAATCATGCTGCTTATATTCATGTTCATAGCTTTGTTGCATGCTAGAGACAACTGTGTGGTTAAAGTAAGAGTTGGAGCTATGTTATGGAGCTATAACAAAAAGAGTAGGGTTATGAAAATCGTGGTAGGTTTTGATAAGGCTAATGAGGGTAGGCAAGGGACCCAGTACATGAGCTTTTCAGGGGGCCCAAAATTCCCCTAAAGATGGAAACACAAAATGTAGCTCTACTGTTAATGTTTTTTCTGTCTGTGGCAGAGTAAATTATAGGCCTGTTTATATTCAAATGCATTGGAATACTAAATATTTTAAGTAATGCAATTGGACAGCTCTAACACACACTGTATCACTCTATCACAGACTCAAATACACTCCTTTTTGTTCTCATCACTCTCTGTTGCTCTGCCTCTGCTCAGAACTTCATTATCGTTTTGTAAAATGGCTCTTGTCTTAGCGTTGGGCTTTTGTCTCAATCAATGAATACATCTGCTATTAATCGGCACTTTCAAGCTTTTAGCTATCATACTTGATCAAAGCCTTCACTGATGGCCACTTCTCTTAAAAGCTCTGAGTAGGTGAATATTATAAGCCTGCTGATTAAATCAGATAAGTGATGACTCCTTGTGACCCGAATCTGCTCACTGATCCATTGAGGTGAAATACCTGTGATCAACTTGCTGCATGAAACCTTTATGAATGGATCCCATTGTGGGCGGGGCATCAACCATTTGAGCGTAAACCAATAAGGATGTCCAGCTTGCAGGACAAGGCTGTTGGATTGGTCAAGCTCAGTTCACTATGATGAACCGTGTACATTCGACAGTTTCTCATCCATCATAATTCATGATGCCTGATAGAGAGGGGGAGCTAATTATCTTTGGTTTGTGTATGTCGTGTGCTGGTTAGGACCAAAGCTCTGGTTCTGGAGCTGCTGGCTGCTGTGTGCCTCGTGAGAGGAGGGCATGAGATCATTCTGTCTGCCTTCGACCATTTCAAAGAGGTATATAAGATATTTAATTTACTCCCGTTCAATTCAGTTGTATTAATGTAATAATTGCTGTGTTTTTGTGTTCATGATTATTTGCTATTTTAGTGATGTCCAAATTTCTTGTTAAATAATTAGAAGCTTCATAATCTTTTTGTGTGATCTAAGCTCTTCTTTGGTCTTTTAGGTCTGCTCAGAGTCCCAGCGGTTTGAGAAGCTAATGGAGGATTTTAAAAACGAAGACAACAATATTGATTTCATGGTGGGTTAATGTAAAAACACTCTTATCCTAAGGACTTTCTGTGTGCATTTGCACCACTAATGATTTTTGCCACTGCTTGGTAGGTGGCGTGCATGCAGTTCATCAACATTGTGGTGCACTCGGTAGAAGATATGAATTTCCGAGTTCACCTTCAGTACGACTTCACCAAGCTTGCACTGGATGAGTACCTGGAAGTAAGACACTTTCATTCTTGCTGACCTAGAATGAATTTGTTGATTCTGAATAAACAATAAAAACTGAGATTTATTGTTAGCCAGTTGTGATCAATAAAATACGAATAATTGTACAGCCCCAACATATACACATCTACACATTCATACTCATTCCCCTTTTCTGTGTGTGTGTGTGTGTGTGTGTGTAGAGACTGAAGCACACAGAGAGTGATAAGCTACAGGTGCAGATCCAGGCATACTTGGATAACCTGTTTGATGTGGGCACGCTGTTGGAGGATGCAGAGACCAAAAACGCAGCACTGGAACGCGTGGAGGAGCTGGAGGAGAGTCTGTCACATGTACGAACAACTCATATCTTATCTTCACACACTCCCAATTTACAAAATGTCAAGTCTCCTTTATTTATATAGCACATTTTAAAAGTCAACAAGTGTCGGCCAAAGTGCTGCACAATAAAATCAAGTAATTTCAAACAGAAATAAAATAAAATACAATTTAATTGGATTTAAAAATGTCTATTGTGGGGGATGCCTTTATAAAAAAGGGTAAGCTGTTCCATAATTTCGGGGCTGCAACAAAAAAGGCCTGGTCACCTTTAAACCTCATTCTAGTCCATGGAATAGTTAAAAGCAACTGGTTGGAGGATCTTAAAGTTCTAGAGGTAGAATGGGTGCAGATGGAGATGTAGCTTGGTACCATGCCGTGAAATTTAAAAACAAATAATAAAACCATAAACTCTATTCTGTATTTGACTGGTAGCCAGTGAAGGGAGGCCAGGACAGGAGCTCTATCAGACAAGCAAATATCTGCTATTTCAACATTACAGACGGGGAAACCAAATGATAAAACAAGATCTAATGCATGTCCAAGCTCATGTGTAGGACCAATGACAGACTAAAAAGAGTTGTAAAAATTCCCCAAACAGGGGGAATGGATGGACAACAAATATGATTGTTAAAATCACCAAGGATCAAAATTTTATCAGGGCTAGGTACAACATCTGACAGAAATTCTGAAATCCTTATTAATTTTAGGGGGTCCATACACAAGTGCACAGAGCACAGGGCTACACGTTTCCACTTTACACAGTTGCACTTCAAAACTCGAGTACTCTTTTACAGTCAACAGTCGGTCCTTTAAAAAGGAGCATTAAAAAGAGCTATTTTGGCTCAGATTTGATCCAAGATTGATGGTGAAACTAGGTCAGGAGGGGTGTTTGCCGAAGTATATTCCAGTTGACAGAGGTTTTCAGAATTGACTCTGCTGCTTCGAGTGCATGATCTTGCTGGGCAGCGACGAGAGGGTGACCAGATAGAGGGGATACACTCGTCGACGGCAATGTTTGCAAACTTAGTGACTTTTTCAGCGAGAGCCATGGTGAACATAATGAGGGTGACGAGCTATACCCAGGTCGACGCTATGTTTATAAATCTCAGGAGACAGCCGTGTCTTAATGTTTAGACACAACAGTTCAGATTTTGAGTGCACAGTCATTTCACAGTAGGTGTAAAGCCCTATGGAAGACCAAATATGACACAGCTCATAAATATATCCAAGGAGCAGTGGGATAGCCAGATGCATGTTTACAAAAAACATCCTGACTTCCCTATTTGTACGCACAGCCAAGTAAAAGACCATGTTTGCCAGCAAACCACGAATCCACCTGAAAGCAGACTCATGTGAGGCTGGTGACATAGACTGAAGCAGATAAATGAACACAGGATTTCAATAGCCCAATCAGTGCAAGAACACACAGTATATGCGCAACAATGTACAACGTACAACACATGCATGCATTAGACCACATAACTAGAACCAGTCGACAAATTGTAAAAAGAAATTCAAGTGGGATGGTGGGTTCAAACGATGGGGGACCAGTCATACCCTGAAAGATGCCAAAAAAAATTATCTACACTGGCGCAGTGGTTAGGGCACTGGGCTACTGATCAGAAGGTTGTGGGTTCAAGCCTCAGCACTGCCAAGCTGCCACTGTTGGG
>JAOUQW010000011.1:1617457-1631229 GCA_028565825.1 Olivaichthys viedmensis
AATTGGCAGGACCTGAACGTGGATGAGTTTGAGGATATGTTTAAGACCAAGGCTCAAGGTCCTTCAGTCGATATGACCATGAGCAAGCAGAAGGCCCCTCAGAAGGGCCCCAGTAAGGTGTCATTACTGGAGGCCAATAGGTCCAAAAACCTGGCCATCACCCTTCGCAAAGCAGGAAAGAGCCCAGAGGAGATCTGCAAAGCAATTCAGTCGTGCGTATGCCCTCTGCACTGCAAGACACCTCTCATTAAGCTAAGGATTAATTAGTTAAAGGAAGAAAGATAATTTTACCCAATGTGACAATGTGGAATAAGTAAATCATCAAGAAATCATCAAGAAATAGGCTGCATACAAATTTCCTTACAAAGTAATTCAGTTTATCATTTAAGATTTTTTTTGCCAATGTTTGATCACGTTTTTGCATCTGCTTGTCAGACAAAAAAAGCAACTTGCCCTCAAAAATGTTCATTACAGCTACAAAAAATTCCCTATGTTCTTTTAGTGTTTTTTCTGGACTCATTCAGAATATGAACTAATACAGCATGTAGTTTACAGCCTAACCACTTGCTGCTCATTGCCCTTCAGGTTCGACCTGCGCACCGTGCCTGTGGACTTTGCAGAGTGTCTGATGCGTTTCATGCCCACCGAAGCAGAAGTGAAGACGCTGCGGCAGTACGAGAGGGAGCGGAGGCCCGTAGCTGAACTCACCGACGAGGATCGCTTCATGATGATGTTCAGCAAGATCGAGCGGCTGCCTCAGAGGATGACCATCATGGCTTTCATGGGCAACTTTAGTGACAGCCTGGTGATGCTCACACCGGTAAGAAACATTGGGGTTGATAAAGAGAGAGATGGAGGGAGTAAGGGGATGAGAAGATAGATAGATAGATTAGAAACAATAGAGACTATGATTAAAAATGACAATGTACATTGCAATAATGATATGAGTGGATGGAAAGATGGATGTACAGAGGGATGGAAGGTCGAGTGGAAAAGATGAATAAATGAAGGGATGAGATGTGATGGATTAGAAACTGTAGAAACTATTTGTAATGACTCTTGTTGGTGGGTAGTGAAGGAGGATTCAGCTTACCGTGACCGCGCCCTCTGTCCTCCGTCGATGCTCGGCCACGCCCCCGCTGCCACACTATTATGTAGGAAACTACAATGTACATTGCAATTCTGAAATGGGTGGAAGGAGAGATGGGCAGAGGGAGAGATGGAGCGTAGGGTGACAGGACAGATAGAAAGACACAAGTGCATGAATGATTTACAGGATGAGATCAAGAATAGTTTAAAAACTATAGAACCTATGATTAAAAGCTACTGTGTAGTATATTGTACAGTAATTCTGATATAGATGGAGATATATGGAGATATGGGGGGAGGGATGGAGAAAGTGATAGAACTAAAAGTCAGTTTATAAATGAGTCTGGGGCTGAGAAGATGGATAGATTACAAAAATGAATATATTAGAAATGAAAAAAAACTACATGAGTGGATGGCGAGATAGCGGAGAGAGAAATGGAAAGACAAGTAGATTTAAAAATGGGTAGATTAGAATTTATAGAAACTATGATAAAAACGGCAATGTACTTTGGAATTCTGTGGATGGAAGGAGAGATGGATGGTGGGCTAGAAGGAAGGGTGAAAAGAGAAGGTGTATGAGGGAGTCAGGGCATGAAATTATAAATTGAAATTTATAGAAATGGATGAAGAGACTTGCAGAGTTGGAGTTGTGGATAGAGAGAGGGATGGAGGGTGGGGTAGAGGGAGGGAACGAAAAACAGAAAGCAGGTGCATGAACAAATTGTGGATGAGATGATGGATAGATGAATCATTCTAAAATGGGTGGATGGAATGAAGGATGGTGGGTAGAATAGGAGGAGGGGTGGAACAAGGCAATTGATGAGAGGATGAATAGTTTATAAGAAATGTATCATGTTTCAAACCTAGCATGTACATTGCAATTCCGATATAAATGGTTTTATACCTACATCCTTTTTTACAGCAACTTCATGCGATCATTGCTGCATCCGTGTCCATTAAATCATCCCAGAAGTTGAAGAAGATTCTTGAGGTGAGTTTCACTCTGTATATAGAGTTGTACTTACAGTTTCTACCATTCCCTATCTCACTATATACTTCCTTCCATCTCTGGTTTTTCAGATAATTCTGGCTCTGGGGAACTACATGAACAGCAGTAAGAGAGGAGCTGTGTACGGCTTCAAGCTTCAGAGTTTAGATCTGGTAAGTCTGCTCTCAGCTGCTACATAATTTTTAGGTAACTAACCTTTATTTGAAGGCACGAAGCATGATTCATGGGGAGCAGTTATGGATTCTTTGTACATTCATCTCTTTTTTTTATAGAAACTATGATTAAAAACTACAATGTGTTTTGTAATTCTATACTTTTTTACTCTTTGTAATTTGATCATGTTTTGTGATCACAGCTGCTAGACACCAAGTCTACAGACAGGAAGCAGACCCTTCTGCATTACATTGCAAACACGGTGAGGGAGAAATACCCTGTTGTGAACATGTTCTACAATGAACTTCATTACGTAGAGAAAGCTGCTGCTGGTAAGACTCTCTATTAGTACAACTTTATAGGTTTAATTAATAGTAGCTGTATATTCTTACTTATACTGAAACATGGGTAGTATGTTAAGTTTTAATTGCATTAGAGGAGTTCTGCAATTATAAAAGTTAATCTATATGACATTTGGCTGTATGACATTCAGTTATTTCTTGCTTAGGGGTGGGACAGTTTACTGGTATAGTGGTATATCGGATGGAGTGATCCTCTTAAAGAATATCTACTTTCAATGAGTGCTGGTCCCTGCCCTTTTTGCAAATAAAATAAAATAAACATATATTGTTGAACAAATGATCTGTTTTTGAATACACCAACAAATATTTGAATTTATTGTTGATAATACACTTTAAAAACATTTTTTCTTAATTCTAGCATTATCCCTATAATAAAATAGTCAAATACAAAAATACTTCAGAATAATTAATGAAATAATGTAATGCTTATGCTGTCATTCTCATAAGAAATGCAAAGTTGTAAGAAGATAGCAGTATAGGTTTATATTTTGATTTTAAGCTATACAATTATTAGTAACACTTTATTTGAAGGGTGCCTACATTGGTCCTTCATAGGTTTGTTCAAAACTCATAAAGTGACATTACAGGTTTTCTGTAGTTTGTCTTTGAAAAATTGAGTCTTTGAAAGAGAAAAGAGAGGATATCAATGATCATTATAAGTACCTGTTCAAGATCGAGTATCCAGATCTTGCAAGCTATTAGTTTGTTTTTACTAACAACACATTTGTGAAGCTTTGAAATGTCTTCTGGGAAGTATGTATTCCATTCGTATGTATTCAGTTCACATGGGCAGTTGACAGTGTTATAAACGCAAAATTGCATACCACTTAAGTTTGAAGACATGAAAATTAATAATTTAGCTGACCTATGGACTTCTTATATAAGTGAAGTTGTATTTGAATGGTGCTTCATAATAGTTTTGATTGCATATGGAAATGGAGCACTACTTTAGTTGAGGAACATCCAATTCCATGCTCCTATAAAAAGGGGATTAATACTTTTTCCAAAAGGTAAGATAGTAGCAAGGCTACATGAACGTGCTGTTAGTAAAGACAAACTAATAACTTGCAAGATAAGGATAAAAAATTACAGATACCACAATCTTGAATGGTTGCCCAATAATCATAATTGAGGCCTTTTCATTCTTTCATGTAAACACAAAGTCACATACTACATTAAAACTCACAAGTTTTGACATGAACCTTACCAAGTCTTTATAGTAAAGTCTTACCACACGGCGGCCATCTTTGCAACGCAGTTAATTCCAGTCTTAAACAAACTATATGTTGTGGAATATGGAGCTTATGTGTAGCTGCTCTGTTTTCACAAATACGTCCATGTAACTAATCCACATTAAACCATATCTCCTTTGGATTATCTTCTTCATATCGAGTCGACAGGTTAGATATGAAGTTTGACTGCTGCTTTTGGCATGGAGAGAAAACTAAAGCATCATGTGTCTGTTATGAGGACTTTTGTAACATTGATCAAAAACCAGTCAAGACTGTCGCAGAGACGGCAGTACCCTATATCTCCGCATGCGTCAGTGTAAGAATCTGATAGGCCTGGCTCTTTTCTCGTTATCTTTTACCAACAAGGCGATTGGCTCTTTTTATCGAAGGGTGGGACTTCCGTAATACAGCTGCCATGTTGAGCGTTACTCGCTATCCCATTCATATTTCAACCAGTGGACTGTCTCTACTATTATACTGTGTCTTACCTTACATAAATCTTCCAGCATTGCTTTATAAAAGATTCATGCAATGCTTATGAATGTGTTATAAAGGCCCAATGTAGGTACCCTTCAAATAAAGTGTCACCCAATTATCATACCATGAATATTGTTTCCCTCCATTTGATTGGTGGTGGTAAGAAGTTGCATCGTTCTTGGCTTTCAGTCTCTCTGGAGAATGTTCTGCTGGACGTGAGGGAGCTGCAGAGGGGGATGGATCTGACCCGCCGTGAGTACAGCATGCATGGCCACAATTCGCTGCTCAAGGACTTCATCCACCACAACGAGACCAGGCTGAAAAAACTGCAGGATGACGCCAGAATCTCACAGGTACAATAAAACAAAAATTACAGGTACAGGCTGAAGTCTCAGCCTTCATGAAACTGTAGTGACAGCAGGATTCAGTACAGTTTATCTGTAGAGACTCAAATCCTAATATACTGTATGCCCTGCACTGTAAAAAAAAATTGTTCAGCGACCTAGTAAATGTTGCTAAAATATTTATATTTGGATTGATACATAAATATGCATACATGTTTTTATGAAAAACATTTATGTTTTGCTTTTTTAAATAACGGTGATCCTGATTTTAAATTATTGTCTTAAAATTGCTCAACATTCCATGTAATATCAAGTAGATAAATCCAAATCATTCCAAATTATTAGATTCAAAATATTTCAATCAGCACACACTTCCTTTTTGCTTCAAAAATAAATACCCTGGAATTGTGGGGGTGTGATTTTACCAGCAACCTTTGTAAGATTTATTGAATGCTTAAAATGGTGATGATGATGAATTCTTAAGTTAAATCCCACAACGTGGCTATTAATAAATGTTTATGTTGGAATTCTAATATGTGCTTGTAAAAAGGAAAATTGCACTTACCCGCGGTGTAATTACTAGCTTAAATAGTGGGATCGGGGTGAGTTTGAGTTCTGTTGGGTTCCTTCAGCCTTGTAGCTGTACAATGGTATGAGTGTATACTCCCCACTTGTTTATTAAAGAACTTGGCCTGGGGGGGGTCCCCTCAGATTTGCGTAAGGAATAGAACTGCAAAGAGGAAATGCGTTTATCTACATTGCCAGACCAATTATGATTTTTTTTTTTTTCAGTGCAAAGTTTGCAGTGTGTATTTAAAAAGTATAGATTTAGGAAAACATTGCACATTTTCATTTCTTTACTTATGTTTATTTTGTTTTAAATGGTCAGATTTTACACAAGTTAATTAAGCAATTGTAATAATGTTGCCATACATTTTTGAGTTGACCATTGAATTATATTTTACAGTGTGTACAGAATCTTGTAAATTTGACCTTGTCAGCATTGTGTGGTTATACGATTTTCTGGTTTGTATTTTAAACCTTTTCAGCTGCGATGGGAGCCATAGCTATGCCTCTTTCTCCATGCAATTTTATTTCCTGGAAATAAAAGCTGGCTACAGGAGGAAATGAGTGCTGATAGATGAGAAAGATGGAATTCGAAATAGTGAGACACACTCAAAAGTGACTTACATGAGCTAATCAGTCTGAATCAGTGTAATGAATACGAGCCAGAGTCAGTGGAACATATTTGGAGAGTCTGGTAATTTGGGCTTAACCATGGTCATAATCCATTACAGGAGTCACATAGGCTAGGGTTAAACAGAAGACTGTATAAACCAGAAGACTTGGGATAACTAGGGAGACTAGGATAACTAGGGGGGGCGAATCTGTAATATTCAGTTGATATACGTAGATCTCACAGATATGATGTGTGCTCTCACAGGATGCTTTTGACGAAGTTGTGAAGTACTTTGGTGAGAGCCCCAAAACCTTGCCACCTTCTGTCTTCTTCCCGGTGTTCGTGCGCTTTGTCAAGTCCTACAGGGTGAGCCACACTTTTCTTTATTAACTATCTTCCCTTCTTCTATATATTTACTTCTTTTTATTTTAAATGTCAACATTACCAAACAATTTAGATGAAAAATGAACATCTGGAAATACTTTAAGCCCAGTGGTTTTCATGATGGATGTTTAAAAAAATAAATGTAATTTAAATTGAGCTGTGCGGTGCCTAGAGATTCCCACCCCTACGATTCTGATATCAACTGACATTCTAATTCCGGTTTATGCGACCAAATTCACCATCTCTAAATCGTGGTCTGTTCATCTCTTCTTCCTCAGCAAGCGGATGAGGAGAATGAGCAGAAAAAGAGGCAGGAACAGCTGATGATGGAGAAGCTTATGGAACAGGAGGCTTTGATGGAGGAGCAGCAGGATCAGCAGGTAAAGTTGGGTTGACAATCAGCATCCAGGTCCAGTGGTGCAGGGATTAGAGAAAAGCACCCAATGTATATTCAACTTAATTAATTGGAGTGTAAACAATATGTATGTACCTGTATACAGGTAATGTACTTCTTTTCTCTTTTTTTTCCGCACACTAGTCTCCATCCCATAAAGGCAAGAGGCAGCAGCAGGGGCTGATAGCCGAGCTAAGGAAGAGGCAGGGCAAGGACAGCCGCCATGTTTATGAGGGCAAAGACGGTGCCATCGAGGACATAATTACAGGTACGGCTGTAGCAGATGGTAGTGGCAGAGGCAAAGAATTTAATGTGTGGAGTCAAATGATAAAAGAATATACTGTTGGGGGCAGTATACATAGACCTTGTTTACAACTTTCAAGCATATTGAGTATCAGGATTAAATGCAAATAGGGATTATCCATATAAAATGCAGGGGCAAATGCACCCTATATGCATTTGAAACAGATTTAAATCCGATCTCATAAACCACTTCAGGAGGTCGGAGACGCATTTTAGCCACATGTTATATGAGTATAAATGAGTCAAAGACAAAATGTGGCTTTTTTGCGTCCGAAAGCTGTTCATTTAACAGAAAATTATTAATATGCGTAAATATTATATGACATCATTCCACACTTACTTATCTGTTGTCTCATAAAGGTGTTTACAAAAATGAGATATTACGTGAATTACTATTATATATGTAAAGAAAATGACATATTAAGAGAGAAATAAGGTCTAAAGTGTACAAATTCATTGGAATAATAGAATAATGGTCGACATTACAATTCTAATATTAAAAGTAAAAAAAAAACATGAACCCCTTTTCACACATACACTTTTAAGCGAGAATTTAACACCAATTAATCAGGGGGTTAAATGTGAACGCAAGCTAGAGCTGAAATCCCCGGAGGACTGACGCAGTAATCGACCAGGATGAGACCTAGTACTATTCCCAAGGAATTATCGGGGTGTTTTGTGTGCGAACAGAAGTAAAAACATTACTGGGAAAGATTCGCCGACATCTTTTGAGATGGCAGATTTAAAACATTAGCACAGTGAAGCAACAACAGGAGGAAACCCTAAAGTCAATGAATAACAATAACAGGAGAAATGAAGAAACTGTTGGCTATTCGTGCCGAGGACACGAAATGGCACAGTAAAGTTGCTGTGCCATTATTGCTGGATGCGTTATTTATGAGGAAGTCATCAGCAGATCCCGAGAATGTATCGTAAGTAGAGAGAAGACGCAGGTTATGAACAAACTCAAGTGTTTGAAACTTAAATTCCACCAAATTCATTGATTTGTTATACATCACATTCTGTGTAATGGGACTTTTGTGGCAAATGTGAATGTGTGCATCCCGGTAAAATACCATTTAACGGCTGTAAGTTTTTTGACACAAAACCTGAACATTACCAGTAAAGATACACCAATAATCTCCTGGGTTTTGAGTGTGAAAGAGGCTATAAAAAGTCACAATAAAACTACAAATTAATCTCTGTGGCATATTGATAAGAATTTTTTTTTTTTGCTGTTTTGAAAACCCTTTTTCGTCTTTGACCCAAATGCATCTGTCTCTCCAAGCCACATTTGACAACCAAAACCTCTCCCAACGCTTTACGTCATAATGCACGTGGTCCATGACCTCCATGCCTACCATATTGTAATCATGGGAGACACGTATAGTTACTAAACACAAGAAACACATAGTTTATTAGCAATTCTAGAAGTTTATTAGAACTTCTAGAGATCTACTGCCGAATTTGATGCCTTCATCTGAGAAATTGCAATTATCAATATAGCAACCATCTTTTGCATAGAATAACTGGAAATGAGGAACAACAAATTAGCTAATTTGCCATTAATCGTATCTCAATCCAGGCTAAATGACTACTATTGATACATTACATATACATTTGACTAATGTATATGTGTAAATGCATGTGGTTAAAATCTCATTAGGATCCAATTCAGATACACGATGCAGGAAACGACCAAGTGTAAACAGAGTAATAAATATGGCACATGGTCTATAAAATCTTACATTTATAAACCACTCTGAGCTGACATATGCTTGCATTTTGGGAATACGCATGGTTCCTTGAGCATCAAACTTACACTGTATAAACACTCAAAAATAATGAATATCAAGAAGTCTCGTTAGAACCAATTCTATCTAGCTGTTGGGCCACTTGGCTAACGTTCTTAGTGTTCCTGTGTTGTGATTGGCTGTTGTTTTGCCGCAGTGCTGAAGACCGTCCCCTTTACCGCGCGATCAGCCAAACGTGGCTCGCGGTTCTTCTGTGACCCCGCCCACTCCGAGGACTTCCATTACTAAATTCAATTCACTCCCTCAGAAAGGTGGCTTTAAAGACTGTCTCTATCTCGCTCGTCTCGCTCTCATTTTGTCCATCCCATCTTCTCTTTTATTTTCATTACGTGTTTTCACTTATTCTGCATGTTGCATGAGTAAGGGCATGATGTCTCCAGGTTCATATTCTTGCATGAATCATATCCTCTTTTCATGATATTTTATCCATTCTCCATGACAATACATGCATGATTGAAATTGTGGAATTGTAACTACAAATGTATTCCATAGAGTTGGGTCCAAAATTTTAGTCCACCTCCAAGAATTTATCAAAAATGTCATCATTAATCAAAAACAAATCCAAATTCTCAGTGCTCTGTTGATACTTATTATTGAAGCATATTAGTGAAGTTTGATCTAACTTTGCTTGAGAAATGTAATAATTTGACAACATTCTTGGTAATGGACTCAGACCTTTGGACTTTGTGATCTAGTCCAGGCTGCAGATAATCACAGGCTTGTTATTTAAAGCTAACTGTGACTGTGTTGACCACGCAGACCTGCGCAGTCATCCCTTCCGCCGGGCCGATGCTGTCCGAAGGAGTGGGAGGAGGAACTTTGACAGACAGCACCTTCATCAGCACCGAGTGGCCACCATCTGCTGAGAAGGCGGGCCATGTCCAATTATTACAAAAAAGAGAGGGGGGTTGTTACGACCCACTGTGCCACACCTCTCACTACTTCCAAAATTCAAAGCAGGTGAAGGAACGTTTCATGTTTTGTTTTTTTATTACTTGCACTTGGAACGGATTCACAATTTGTTTAGAGCAATGCACAGAGCAAGAGTGGAACTGAGCAGTCAAACCTAGTGCACTCTACAAGTGGAAGTAGTGAGAGGACACTTTTTCAATCGGCTCTGTAAACCGACCTTTCAGTACTTTCAGAGACTGTGTAGCAAATGGAGATTGGAAAAAAAGTGACCATTTAAACTGGCTCATTGGAGTGATGATGGTCCACACACGCTTGACTACTGTTGTTTGAATTCTACAATGAGCAGTGTTTATGTCTGATTTGGGACACTACCCATGATGCACTTTGCTTTTTAATATTTTGTTGTCATCCTAATGAACTTTCATGCAAAGAGAACTGGATGGAGAGTTAAAAGAGCCTGAGAGGGAAGACTGACAACTGGTGCTATGGGGGACAATCTCCTTCACTGGTGCTATGGAGGACAATTTCCTTCTGAACAACAATTCACAAATCTCAGTGTAATTCAGCAAGCTTAGTGTATAAATGTGAACACACTTCCTCTCCTGCCTGGCTTCTCTCGTGATGTTCGTGAATTGTGGAAAGGGGTTTTCCCTTTCTTTTTTTGTAAGGAAAAAGACACTGCATTGAGAAAAAAATCTTTTTTTAAATGTACAGATATTTTGCTACAAAGGTGAACCCCTTATTTTTTACATTGCCCATTCATTGTGATACTGTATATATTGTTGAAACAATCCACTTTCTCTGATGTCGTTTTAATGTTATGATGTCACAGTGTATCACAGTATTATTTAGATCAGTGGTAAAACAAGTGAATCCAGTCACTCTGTGCTGAATATCTCTCACTCATCACACTTACTCCGTAATGGTAATAGTCTGTGGTTGCACATTACACTCGAAAAAGCTTGGACAGATGTTAGTGGCACATATAGTGTTCCTTTTTTTTCCACTGTTCTTTAAAAACAAACTGGAATCAATGGCAAATAAAGCAACAACACCACAACTGTAACATGCTGCTCTTGTGTTGTCAGTGCAATCCTGATGCAGGATCAGTTGGATGCGCGAGTCTTAGATCAGATTATTTTCCTCTCTAATGCGTGCTGTAGTGCACAGGGGGATAATTATTACATTTACATCTATTCACTAAGCACGTGCCTATATTACAAATAAGGCAGAATAAAATTTAAGCATAGAGCTGTGAAAGGAGCCAACAATGATACAAATGTTTCAAGGTTGAGTTTCCACCAGCTAATCAGAAACAAATGCAGGTTGTAGGAAGAACAGAGAAAGCCACAACTTAATACACACAGGTTGGAGAAAGTGCTAGTCAGGACTGCTACGAACACAAGTCACAAAACAGTCAGTCAAACTATGAATGGTACAATCTCACACACTGAAGAACGCTAACTTGCGGCAGTAGTACAAATACACAACTACAGCATTAATAATGGATTATAAGCAGAAATTTTGAAGTAATCAGTTTTTTTCCCACAAGATGGTGGCAGAAATGAATGAGCAAAACTATGGACATACAGGTTTGTCCTCGTATGTTTTGCACATTTTAAGTGG
Source organism: Olivaichthys viedmensis (assembly GCA_028565825.1). Lineage (NCBI taxonomy): Eukaryota > Metazoa > Chordata > Actinopteri > Siluriformes > Diplomystidae > Olivaichthys > Olivaichthys viedmensis. The sequence continues at coordinate 1,628,737 of JAOUQW010000011.1, forward strand.
ATTAAAAAAATTAAAATGTACATCCTTCTGTGTTTCAATCAACTAATGTTATGTTGAGATTCTGAGGAGGAGCAACAATACAATCAAAAGAGCGCCAGCCAACACACACGGTCATGGAGAGCCTGGAACACACACTCACTACATTATCGTTTTCTCAAAAAATATAAGCTTTGTTCTTTTCTAAGTCTGTCTTGTATTGTTGGGTCCGGTTCAGCGATGCTCTGCCTCCTCTTCTGGGCAGATGAGTCAAAGTTTACTTCCATGTTCCTCAGAGAGTGATTTGTAATACAGAGGTTGGAGAAAAACGGAGTACCCAGAAGAAAACCCACACAGACACGAGAAGAACATGAGAACCTATGCACAGACAGTAACCGGAGATCAGGATTCAATCTTGGAGCTGTAAGGCACCAACACTATCTACTGCGTCACCGAGGGCATATTTAAACACGGAGGCGTGTTTACTAGGTGTGTTTTAGCAGGAAATGTCATAAACAACTTCTGCCACACACGTCAAACCAGCTCCTGATATAGATCTTAGGGGTTCATCCCAAAATAATTTTTGCTTTTCACATTAAAAGACAATAACTATGAACTGTTCGTTCATAGTTTTGAGTTTCCTTCCTTCTTTCTTTCCTTCTTTCTTTTTTCTATGTGTACAGAACTGTATACATTCTAAACATATAATTATGTTGATAAATGTACGTTGCTTAGAATAATTATATCAAGCTATAATTTACAAACTCAATAAAACGTTTAAAACAGAGAGGAAAGTGATACGCAATAAAACTACAGATATCGAGCATTATCCCTAAACAATTTGAGAATAAATGTTTACATGTGTTTTAGGTTTATAAAGTGGTGGCTGTTTAAATTCAAAAGTCGAATACAAAGTCTGGCACTAGATCCTGCCTACGTACAAAGTGTGTGATCACACGGCTCACAGCTGCATCAGTCATAGAGAACCTTCCAGATCTAAGTGTACTATGCAATAAGCAATATATACCATGTGACAGATCTCAGCTTGACTAAATGATTGAGGGGGTTAAATACACCTCTAAGGTCGACCTTGGACAGTGTAGTACCATCTCACATGAGAAAAACAGTTGTAAGAAGATCCATCCCATTGTACAGTGAACAGTTACGTGTCCTCAAATCTCTCGACAGAATCAGCGAAGATCGGCCTTCCGAATAGCATGGAAGGAATATTTCAATAGCTACCATTAGGCTCTTGTTTCAGAGCAGCTTTTTAAAAACTTAATAGAAAGAACAATATTAGGTTCTTATCTAAATTAACGAATGATCGCTCCATTTATGATTCTCAAATTCCTCCAGACCTTAGATTCCTTCAATACGAGAATAAAGACCATAAGGGTTCATATTCAGCAGCAATTCGCCAGCAATCCATTATGTGCTACTCCATCTTCTAATGATAAACATCCAGGAGGAGCCATAATCCAAGAACATTTCAATGAGTTTAGTCCTATTTGGTATAACGAGCTCTATACCTTCACGCTCTTCCCTAGACCAGCTACATGTGTACTTGACTCAAGTTACTAAGTTACTTCTGGAATTATTATCAGTGATTGGGGAGCCCTTACTAAACATAATAAATTCATCCCTCAGCTTGGGCCATGTCAGCAAGTTTTTCAAGCTGGCAGTTGTTAAGCCCCCTTAAGAAATTGCATCTTGACCAACCCCTCTGCTCTATCCAATTACTGTCCAATTTCTAGTACGCCTTTCTATAAAGATCTTGGAGAAAGTTGTTGCCCAACAGCTCTGTTCTTTTTTTAAATAGGAATAACAAGCATGATGTGTTTCATGTATTTCTGGTTTCTGGAAGCATCATGGTACAGATTTAGCGCTAGCTCAAGTAGTCAATGACCTACTGCTTGCCTTGGACAGTGGATATATTTTCGTTTTTTGGTACTGTTGGATTTGATATTTTTAAGAGCAGGTTTGAAAACATAGTTGGTTTAGACAGACAATTTCTTGCCTGTTTTAGATTTTAGTTGACAGACTGCTACCAGTTTGTTATCATTAACAGAGATTCTTCAGAGCCTTAAAAAAGTATGTGGTGTCCCACAAGGTTCTGTATTAGGCCCTCTATTTTTCTTCCTTTTATATACAGCCCCTTTATGTGTAATTCACAAACATAATGCTGGCTTTCACGTCTACACTGATGACACAATTGTACTTCTCAGATCAGCCAGATTCAGCAGCACAGATATGCAAATGTTAGACTGTGTAAAATACATAAAAGCTTGGATGAATAGAAACGTCCTTCTCCTAAAAACTTCTCCTGGCTATTGTGTGAAACCTAAAGCTACAGTTAAGGACCTTGGGGTAACCCTTAACACTGGTTTTTCATTTAAATCCCACGTAAGTAACATCTCTAAAACTGCATATTATCACTCGAGGAACATAGCCAAAATAAGAAATATGCTAACCCTACATGATGCTGAGAAACTAGTGCATGCTTTCATAACCTCTAGG
>JAOUQW010000011.1:1639250-1649422 GCA_028565825.1 Olivaichthys viedmensis
CACGGAGCACACTGACACGGGGCGACATGACATAAACAATAAACCGCACTGAAGACAGACACACGGGGATACTTATAGCATCCGATCACGGACAACAAACAGGGAACAGCTGGGAACAATTGATAACGAGACAGGGTGGGGCTACACAGACACTCACATACACACACACACATGCACACACGTGCACGGTTGCGCACGTGGCGGCCGTTGTCATGGCAACCGCCACGCTAGGTTGCGCGCACGTGACAAGACACTTAATATTAAGTGGGACCAAATAATTTGATAAGTTAATAATCTTTTTTGTAGTAGGTCTTTCTGCCTGAATGTAAGGTCTAAATAAAATGTATGAAATCTATCAGTAGGTACCTCCGGAATGGTGCATCTGAGGACTGGAATGTGAAGCAGCATATCTATTGGCATTTAAAGCCACATTACTTTAAGGTGCCCTGCCATTTAGAGATTGAACACAGTAAAGGAAATGAATTTTACCTTGTAGAACTGTCATTGGCCTCCTGGTAATATATAGTTGAGTGCAAAAGTTTGCATCCCCTCAGGACAAAATGACGAAGACAAAGAAATCAAAATATAATATGAGTTCAAAAGTTTGCATTTCTCTTTCTGAATGTGATAGAAATATTATCTAATAACTTGTATGCCCAACCGTTGCCTTTCTAACTGCCTCCAACCTCTTTGCGTATCCTCTGAGAAGCTTTTGGATCTGCTCAGTTGTAATATTGTTATTTTTAGTTGTAGATACATTGTAAAATAGTGGGACATTTACTCTTTTATTTTATTTTATTAAAAACCATGAGGGACTTCTACACAGAATTGTAGAGTGTGTCCTATAAAAATAATTCTATAAGGTGTTTGATAAAACATTTGATAGTAGAATTCATTATAACAAGCACCGTATGAACACTAAAAAATTATTACTATTAAGAAGTCTTGATAAAATGGATTTTCTGTGTTCTAGCAGTCAGATCGTTTCTTAAATTACCTGATGTTCTACTAATAACGCTAACTAGACATGAATTGTATTGTCTTGAATTGTCAAACTGTCAGTCAGTCGAGTGTATTTTGATCCAGTTTATTTGCAGCACAGATTGAGCAGCTGAATATACTTCGGAAATCTCAAGTAGAAAATGAAGCTAATGCTGCATCATACGGTCAGGTGGGTGGACATCTGAGGGTGACACTATTGTCCCCTTCTGATACAGGGATTTTGCTGGGTAAACAAATGATTGATATTGACACAGACACACAGAGCGGAGTGAGAGGCTGGTAATATGAGTCCATATTGAGTGCCACAGAGCTGAGGGAAGTCCTCTTTTTTAATATCCTACAGCGCAGTTCAAAAGTAACTGAGCAGGGACACATTTCTGTCATTTGTCTCTATACTCCAGCACAATATATTTGAAATGAAGCAATGAGTATGAAGTTAAAGTGTAGAATGTTGCCTTTAATTTGAGGATAATTTTATCTATATTGAGTGAACCATTGCTTAGTTGTTTCTTGGCCAGCTCTGTGTTTTTGGATCATTAGTTAAGGCACAAAGGGTTTCGAGCTGATTCTATATGTGGCATTTCCATCTGGAGTCTGTTGTTGTTGTCTCTCAACATGAGAACCAAGGCAGTGTCAATGCCAGTAAATGGGGCTAAAATATCAGAATAAATTAGAAGTAAGGACATATTTGTAGATTTAGCTTTAGCAGTCATAATGCAATACGCAGATTGCCAGTGATATACATGACACACTATTTATTAGCCTGAAGATTCATTTCTCATCACAACCAGAAAATATCAGTTGTGCATTAGTTGTAAATTAGCATGAGGTCTAATGCTTATTCGCGAAGAAAGCTAAACCTTTTCTATATTATTACAGTTAAGTGATGGTGCAGGACCTTAATTCTGCTTCAAGGAACCAAAAAGCCTGATATGCGAATGACAGTTAATTAGCTAACTGCTTAAGATAGGTACAAGGAACAGGGCTCTGAATTAGCATTTCCATTGGATAATCCAAAGATACTGCTGCTATGTCCATCAAGATATCCCAAAAACTAATGAAATCCAAATGTGGTGCTACATACTCTTTTCAGATTTTATTTAAATCTTCAGGATATTGAAACTTGAAAATTCCAGAAAATACCAGAATGCTCATCTGTCATATAGGAGATGTGGTTTGAATTCCTAACCAATGCATGGATAAAGCATTGGAGTAAGAACACAGTGGTTAGTACATCAGGTTCCTGAACTGAGGACTAAGAGAGAAAAGCCAAACACAACCAACAGCATCCCAAGCATGTGTGAATGAGTCACAAATAAGAAGACATACATGCCATCTAATTACCTCCCATTTGTCCCCTTGTGCTCCATGATATTATAGTATAAATGTTCCGCATAAAGCTGTGCAAAAATTAAGCGCTCTGAGAACACCAATAAGTCAGTTAAATCATGTGTTATAATGAAGTTACAAAATACTAAAGCCTAAAAAATTTAACTGCTAATTTTCTTTTTCACTACCTTACGAACCCACAACACCAAAGTAACCTCATGCAATAAATGGACAACAAAACACAAATAGGTCGGCTCTAGCTTCCTTGTTATAACATGTTGTGACCTTAGCCATAGGGTTAATTCAGAATTTCATTTATAGAAAGTGGCTCAATTTCAGGGCAGAATTTGTCATAGTTTCATTGTTTTACTTCATTGACATGGGCAATCTTAATGACCATTAACTGGCTGGCTAACCGAAACATGCTTAGCTCATGTTAACTGGTAGTCTCCAGCATCATCTTTAGTCTCTCGTAGCTTGGTTGCTTGGTTACTTAACTATCTGTAAATCATTTTAAAATGTCATACCTCGAAAATCCACAAAAGGGGCAGCTGATGACAAAAATCTAAAATGCTTATTGCTGATGGTTTTATTTCTTTGTTTATGTCGTTAGGCTTGGTAGCAAGCTATTGGTAGCAAACCAACTGCTGCTAGCCCACCGATTGTCATACACTATACCGTCACTGTCATACACTATACCGTAAAATAAACGTACCTCTCTCATGTTGTGTCGTCCTCTTCCTTCTTTTTATTTTTTCTGCTCCAGTAAGATGTATTAATTTCGTCATGCTGACATCGCTTGATGGCACAGTGCTTCCGTTTCGTGTGTTACCTTCACATACCATAGATTGTGTTCAGATCAATAACGATCCACAAGCGGGAATAAAGGCTGCACCATAAGATGACCGTCAATTTGTTTTTTAAAACCTCTTATCAACTACATTTGTCTTAATCAGTCATACTGGTGCAATCACTTATCAAATATGTTGGAGGTTAGGTGTGTTTTTAACCTTTTGTTAGCCTATTTTTCCCTTTCTGACTGCGGGGCCCTAAGCAGGCTCTAAGTTCACTTATATGTAGAGCTGGCTTTTTTCCCTTATATTTGAAGGGAAGCCAATTAGTTACCTGTAGCCTACTATTTAAGACATGAATATTCCTTCCTATTCAAGGTTGCATTGAATAAAAACATACTACACACATACACACATCCAAATTGCTGTCATGTTCTGATCTTCCTATGCTGTTGCCAGAGGCAGTGGTAGGATTTTTTTCACGGGGGGAGTGGGCCAAGGGCGGTACAAAGGCATTAACAGGGTGTCCACCAAAGCTGAGGATATACAGTACATGTATGGTCGGCTTATACAAATTTCAGAAAAAGCAACCGCGTGACTAATAAGCAATGAATATAAGCCGACATGTAGCCTATATCAAGTTTTATAATGCCATATATGACTTAAAGCAGATTTATAATAAATAAAACCGCAACCCATGGTCCTGAAAAAGCCAGTTACTTTAAGGTCTTTGTCTGCCAATGCTGACTTTTAAGAGGATTCTTCTTCTTTCATTATTAAACCAGATGTCAGGATTGTGGTGACGGGAGACAAGCGTCAGCGGATACAGATGCACCAGACTGGATACTCTAAATAGAATTACTAAATAAAGTTTATTATTATTAGAAACATAAATGCATACTTGAGGCACAAAAACAGTATAATTTACCCATTACACTGTATGTGACGTTTAACAAATCAATGAATTTGGTGGAATTTATGCTTGAAACATTTAAGTTTGTTTATCAGCTGCGTCTTCTTTCTACTAACGCTGCGTTCTCGGAGTTTGCTGCTGATTCGCTCATGAATGACGCGTTCCAGACTGTACCATTCGTGAGCATTTTCGTCCTTGGCGTGAATGGCCAACAGCCATCCTTTATTCTGAGTCGCTTGGAATATGTATTGTTACTCTTTTCTCTTGACTTTAAGCTTTTCTCACTGTTAGTATTTTAACTATTTGGATCCGCGAGGTTTGCCAACACAGCTTGTCAAGATCAGATTAACTTTGTAGTCTTTTTTGGTTTATATCTTCGTTAGATATATAGAAGAAAACTGCAGCGTTTTTGCTCTCCAATGTACCCACGTGTAAACAATATGAGTATTTAAAAAATAGGTTAATTCGACAAAAATGCAGCTTGCCTCTTACTGAGAAACCGCTCAGCGATGAGTCCAGCGCCCTATTCAGCCGCCTCAAAAGGTATCAGCGTGTCTTTCCCGGTAATGTATGGGCTTCTGATCGCACATGAGCCTCCCAATAATTTCCAGGTTGTTGTACTAGGTCTCTATCTGGAAGATTACCACGTCAATCAAACCTGGCTTGCGTACACTTAACCTCTTTCAGTATATTTTGCAGTTAAATTTCTGCGTAAAAGTGCATGTGTGAAAAGGGTTTTGTTGATAATGGTATCAAAAAGTGGGAGGGGGCCACTGGGGTGGCCATCACATTTGGCCCCCTTGTAGAACCGCCCCTGGCTGTTGCAACCTTCCCCCAACCTGGACGTTCTAAGTAAATGAGCTGTTATTGTCTGAATCCCACACTTGTTGTCTAAGTCCTAGTCCACACTAACACGGGTAAATCTGAAAACGCATCTTTCCTCATCCGTTTTGCCTTTCCATCCACACTAAAACGGCATTTTCAACCACCGAAAATGCATCTTTTCGAATCCGCTCTCCAAAGTGGATAAATCTGAAAACGCTGTTTTGGAGTTGTAGTGTGGATGGTAAACCGTAGTCTTTGCTGACGTATGATTGTCATGTGATCTCCACAATTCAAAGATGTTGCGAAACTGTTGCGGTGCTGTTTTCTGTGTTTTAATTTCATGCAGTTTTGCTTACAGTTGCTCAGGCACAAGGAGGCTGAGTGAGCAGGAAAGAAGTCACTTTAGTTTCGTGGTTGGGATAAAGGAGGCGCTGAAGTAAGCAGATGTCTAATTCTGATACTTTGGTAGACCTGACATCACCTATACTAAATATAGTCCCGCCCAACTCAAATCAGCCAGAAGAAAATGGCAGCAAAAAAATTCAGAAACCTTTCAACTGAATAAACCAGCATTGTTCTTTCTTTTGCAGTCGATGGTAAATTCACCACAGAAGCTATAGCTTATAGTAAGAAGCTAATTATGAAAACAAGTTGACAGGGGCTTTAAATTAACTCACCCTGTGAGGTTTGCTGTAGCTGGATCACGTGACAGTCAAGTTCCAATCACAGGATTATAGACATCAGCTTTTCAAATATCTTCCCCCATCCACACTTCAACGCGAAAACAGCGTTTTCAAATGAATTCGGCGCTGGAGAGCATTTTCAAAAAGATGCGTTTTAGGTGGTCGAAAGCACTTTTTCAGTGTGAATGGAAGGCCAAAACGTTTTTGCGTTTTCAAATGTATCCGTAATAGTGTTGACATGACCTAAGTGTGTCATTGCTTTCCAGGCAATACACTCTTAGAAAAAAGGGTTCCTCAAGGGTTCTTTGGATAGTTAGGGATTCTTAGCTTCCTTAGGGGGTTCTATTTTGAACCAGCTCTGAAAGGGAAAACACTCTGTTGTAGAGTTCTACATAAAACCTTTAGGGGTTTCCCTCAGAGTGACAAATCAAAAAACCCTCAAGGGTTATAGATGTAAGAGTGTACTACATTCCTACACTGGCCCACTATACAGTCCATCAAATCTCCCAAGCACATACATTATGTAAAGGTGCACCTGTTGCCATTTTATTTCCCCTGTTCTGCGACTTGTGTTTCTGCCAACCGCCGTATGAGACAATTCCACAGGCGGGTGACCTGTGACAAGAACAATTCATTTAGGAAGTAGAAGGCTGTCCTGTAATCAAATAGCTGCCTTAGAGTCATATCAAAGAACTGTAAACAATGTGGTTTGGTTTGAAATGCAAGGTCAGTGATAGTATGAAAGACTGGCTGGGCCAGTGAGGAGGTTGGGACAGGGTGGGTGAGACAACAGTGGTGGGTGACGTGTGACGAAAGACAATGGCGATATCTAAGCACACCCCAGAACAGTTCGTCACCGTGGATAGCACCCACACCTACAGCGCTGCACAATCAGCCTTTTAAAGAACGCAGGCCATATAATTGCCTCTAAAATAACACACTAATGGTTGTGCTTATCTTTTTGCTCGCTCACAATGAAGAGACAGATTCAGAGGTGAACACGGGCACACAGACAAATGCTTATACTAAGAAGTTTTCAGGAAATACATGATAAGCAAATGTCATCAGACGCAGCGTCCGCAAATGGCATTTTGCAAATTGGTTTCATGATGAATGCATTCAGCCTTGCCTTGCTACATTCATTCAGACACAAATTAAATAATGACGTCACTCGCGGCTGAATCGCGTTCACCTCCATCAACTATCAGAAGCGTGATCAAATGGGCGCTTTGCCAATAAATGAGACGTGGCGTACATATTAATACATTAAGGCATACAAATACACGTGCGAGTTCTTGACGTTCCAAATATTAGGATGATTTTTTTTTTTATTTTTTTTTTTTTATGTGAGCTAATCTTTCGTTTTTTTTTTTTTTAACCATTTTCATGAAAACAGCGTTGATGTAAATATAACAACATTGGGGGGGGGGGGTAACAAGCGTTTTTACAAGGTAACTCGTGTATTTGGCAATTAAATGACAGAGTGGGTGAATATCAAAATGAAATAATAATAATAATAATAATAAAAAAAAAGGTTTTAAAGAAGTTAGAAGAGGAAAGTAGCCTATAACATCACTCGTCCCTCCGTTTTTCCGCTCCCAGAAGTTTCTTTAATGTGCTCAAACTGCGCAGAGGAGGGAGTTGGAGAGCGGCAGGCGCGCACTGCGCAGGATCCGTTAAGTATTAAACTGCGGTCATTACGAGTCACTTTACGGATTCGGTTCTTTTTTGAACAAACGTGTTCAAGTGAATCTATGTAGGGGAGTTTTGATTCGTCGGATTAATTACTTAAGAGAGATGTTAAATATTGTGTAGGCTACAATTTCGACCTCTACAGTAACCGAATTTCACGGATTTACGCGGTCACTTTGCCTTATATGGTCACTTTATATTTATTTGTCATTATAGTAGCTGGGGTAAGCAAAGGCTTCACAGAGGGCAAGAGTGCAATTGGCTTCCCAATGCCGCTATATAGAGGATGGACTCAACAGTCTGCATTTTCAGGAGATGGAAAGGGGTGCCAGAGAGACTACATTCGCAGTTCACACCACATTTAGACTACAATTCAAAGTCCATTTAAATTGCAAATAAAGCGTGTTTGTAAAACCGCACGTGGAACTATTTGAAAGTCGAGCGCAACAGCAAAAACGTCTAAAACTTACGATCCGTTTGGAAATCGTGCTTAGGAACCGATTCTCCCGACTCGCTTTATAAGAGTCGTTCAAACAGAACCGACTCGTTCCCGAATGGCCCTTCGCTCTGCTCCACGGTGAGGGGGAGCGCGGTGGACCAGCGGAGGTGGATGGGTGGATGAACGACCGCCTCGGTGAAGTGCGCCAGTGCTCTTACAGTGACACCGAAAAGTTGGAGCAGCCGTTTCTGAGGGTTCTGACTCGGGGTGTCTTCTCACCAGATGTTTGACTTCGCCTAGCTGAAAAGAAGGAGCAGGTGTGAATATAGACGATTTGAGATCACGGGTTTCTTTCGTGCCGCGCGTAACGTTTTCCAAGCGGGTCTCGTAAACGAGTTTCGGAGATTTAGAGATGAAAGTCCTGATCTGCTCTGATCTGATCTGCTCTGATCTGATCTGCTCTGATCTGATCTGCTCTGATCTGATCTGATCTGCTCTGATCTGATCTGCTCTGCTCTATTCTGCTCTGATCTGATCTGCTCAGCTCTGATCTGATCTGCTCTGCTCTATTCTGCTCTGATCTGATCTGCTCTGCTCTGATCTGCTCTGCATCAGCTCTGCTCTGATCTGCTCTGATCTGATCTGCTCTGATCTGATCTGATCTGATCTGCTCTGATCTGATCTGATCTGCTCTGCATCAGCGCGTCCCATGAGAGAGGCGCAGCGGAGGAAAACTCCCGCGGCGCACAGAGCTAGGGCGCTCGGACTCCCACCAACTCCAACCCCCACACTTCGTTCAAGCAGCGTCCTGAAGATCGCGTTCCTTCGCAACTTTTTTCTTTTCTTTTTCTCTTTTTTAGCGTCTTTTTTTCCAGACATGCGGGAAAGGGAGGCGTCTGCGGGCGAGCTCTGAAGAACCCGAGATCGTAGACAGTGCGCAGGGAGAGACTCTCGCAACGTTCACCCCGGATCTGTCCTAACTTCATCGGCAACACCATGTCAGCGTTGCGGAAGAAATTTGGGGACGATTACCAGGTGGCGACGACGTCCTCGAGCGGCGGCGCTTTTAAGCAGGAGAAGAAGCGGAAGCGCCAGCGTTTCGTGGACAAGAACGGCCGCTGCAACGTGCAGCACGGCAACCTGGGCGGAGAGACGAGCCGCTACTTGTCGGACCTCTTCACCACACTGGTGGACCTCAAGTGGCGCTGGAACCTGTTCATCTTCGTGCTCACGTACACGGTGGCGTGGCTCTTCATGGCCTCGATGTGGTGGCTAATCGCCTTCGTGCGCGGCGACCTGGAGCGCGCGCGCGACGAGAAGTACACGCCGTGCGTGGCCAACGTGCACAACTTTCCGTCCGCCTTCCTCTTCTTCATCGAGACCGAGGCCACCATCGGCTACGGCTACCGCTACATCACGGACAAGTGCCCCGAGGGCATCATCCTCTTCCTCTTCCAGTCCATCCTGGGCTCCATCGTGGACGCCTTCCTCATTGGCTGTATGTTCATCAAGATGTCGCAGCCGAAGAAGCGCGCCGAGACGCTCATGTTCAGCGAATACGCGGTCATCTCGATGCGCGACGGCAAACTCACCCTCATGTTCCGGGTGGGCAACCTGCGGAACAGCCACATGGTGTCCGCGCAAATCCGATGCAAACTTCTCAAAGTGAGCGCGTTTACTTTAAATGCACTTTTCCTACCACTTTAAGTCCACTTGATCATGGCCAGTTTCAACGTCAGACCTATATATTTATAATAAGTGGCATGCCTCGATGGTGCTAATTTACGCAAAGGACCGTCCCCAGTTGAATGAATACCTTCAATCAGGGTTAGGCAAAAATATATACAATATATATATATATATAATGGCGATGCGTGAAGACTTTCCCACGACACATATTCAGTTTTTTTTTTCTTCTGAGCTTTGCTAAGTAGTTAGAGCTACACAACGTACCAGCAAAACAGTGGAATGCCTACTGCATTGAAAAAGCTTGTGGGGAAAAAAAACTGAGTTCAATTATTGTTTCATTCAAGGGGACGGAAAGACCATTTCAAACGGCTTGTAAATAAAATAATTGAAATAAAACAGTGTCATACCAGGCGGCATCCATTTGCTTGTTACTATGCAAATTTAATTTGAGATTGGTTGTTGTTCTAATTGGTCTCAATCTCTCTTTTGAAACACAAACTCTTTATTAAACATGCCATTGGTTGTTGTCCCAGAAGTGCCAAGGGCCTCTGCTGTATGCTCAAAAATAAGCATATCATGACAAATATTATATAAGAGTATTGTGAGTATTGTTAGTACGTTTTATATCACCGACTCTATTACTACTTAAAAGTAGCTGATTGAATATTAATCATGCTGTACCACTTGTTTCATTTTCCTCCTTTTCCTTGTTAACTAATTTTTTGGTGACATATAATTGAAACCAAAGATTTGCATAATAATTTTTTTTTTATGTAACCAACCTAAACATAATCATAGATAGCACATAT
>JAOUQW010000011.1:1655029-1666045 GCA_028565825.1 Olivaichthys viedmensis
AAACTCACTGTCACAGGAAAACTCTCTGTTCACAGGTGGCCGAGTTGACATGGCTTCACATTACAGCATAAACACACCTAGATAGACATCTACATCCACACACACTCAGAGGGAGAATGCTGACATACAAGTGCTGTTGGTAGAGCTGAGACTTCAGGCGTTTCTCAAAGCCGTTTCTTGAGGGATTATGCAGAGAGAATATAGCTGTACATGTTCCTGAGCTTTCCAAAAAGCTATTTTTGTCTACTGCCCTATTGTAGTAAAAAAAAAAAAAGACAACAATGTTTTGATTTTTTCATTTTGAGTGGGTGTGCCAGTGTTTAAGTCAGTGGGTGTAGGAGGCCGTTCGCTGGTGTAGACTGGTTTGTTTATGCTGTGAAGGAGTCAAGAATGTTGGTGTCTAGCAGGACACTAAAAAAAGAGGGAGGCAGAAAGGAACAGCCTTGTTATGTAAGATGTGTGAAACACAAAGGGCATCTTTTATTTAGCACCCTATATCTCAGAAGTCTAACATGCCGCGAGATCAGTCTACCTGTCAATCATAGGTTAATTCACCTGTGCCTTTTGTGCCCTGGGCTTCAAACGCACTGACGCATGCAAATACACCAGACAAGTACAACGGCATGAAAAATATATATATATATACGAAACACGCACAGCCATACCAAGACCAACAAACACCCACGCACCAACAAACACACACACACACACACACACACACAAAGTCTTATTCTGCAACACAGTCTCCACACAGTCGTGTACACTGACAGGTCTTCCACATGAACGGTGCATGCACAGCAGCAAGCAATCTGAATATTCCACCCCCAGAAAGTGAGCGGATTTATGGGTAAAAACAGAATTATGTACAGTTAGTCAGCACTCTGTTCTCCCCATTGTGAATCAGTTTCCATAGCAACTAAATCTCCTCCTCCTTAAGTGGGCTCAGTACAGTAAAGTCTGCAGCCTGTTTGAGGTACAGAGAAGTATGTGAGAGAAACACTGATCCGTTTTTTTCTACGTGTATATTACATAAACTCATAAACTAGGGCTGGTATGATTTAAAAAATTAAAGTTATAATGACTGTACTGCCCAATATCACGGTTTTCAGTATGTTACGGTACTTTGTATTTACAAAGAGGTAAAACTGAATATAAAATAACTGCAGCAGCAATGCGGATATGCAGAGTATTTTTTTTAAAGGATTTAGCTCTTAGACTCCATAACTGATCAAAATAATGTAGAAATCATTTTCAATGTATAAATAAATTTCTCATTTATTTATGATTTAAGTAGCAAATATAAGTAAGAAATAAAACACAACTGGGCGTGCTGTTATAGGAAAATAATCAACGACGGTGTGGTGGGATGCGCTGATTATTTATCCATAACAGCACATCTCGGAGTGTTTTATTCCTCTTATACCACAGCAATTTGCCAACAATTACAGGTTTTTATTTATTTAAGAACAACGCGTCGTAATTTTTATCCCTGCTATCACTTATGTTATAGCAGCTATAAACAGTCGTTCCCTCACCAGCCTCTTTTTTTTTTTCCTCTCTCCTGAATTTAATAAGACCAAAAATACATCTTGTCATGTTACTAAGAAACTGCAAAGCGCAAAGCCATCTGCCCTAAAGACGATTCCGGTGCCGAAAAAAAGTAAAGGAACAGCTTTACATTTGACTGCTACAAAGTGCTGACACTGGAGTCTCCTTCTATAAACATCCTCCTTACAGAAATCTTCACTATACCAACTTGTCAATGATATACATTTTTCTTTGTTAAATAACAATCTGTTTATTATTAGGCTCAAATTATGTGAGCACCCGCCATACAAGTCCCTGTAAATTAGTTGTTACTATAGAAACGATAACATATTAGAACGTGCGGATTAATATATATACCTGTGATTTGCCTTGCAGTCGGCACTACTGTCAGAGCCGTGCTGTTATAGAAAATTATTCAACACCTTCTGAACAATCAGAATCGTGAATTCAACAGCTCCATGGTATAATTTAAATTTGCATATTCTCGGTGATGTGTTTCACCTGTATAAACACTGTAAGAATTAAAGGAATATTCCAGCGTTTTTCAAACCTAATTTCTCTCTACCACATCTGCAGCGTATGTGGTAATTTGATTTCCACAAACAATAATTTCGACATGTTTTCCTATACTGCGAAAAGAACCGAAAACCTGTTTACTCAAAACTCATTTATAATAGAAGTCTAAGGAAAGATTTCATTCTTTTATTAGTACAGGGAAATGCGTCGAAATTCTTGTCCATGCTACAGATGTGTTAGATAGCAATTAGGCAAAATAAAAACGCTGGAATATTTCTTTAATTCATCTGCTACTTATTGGCACTCAAGCCTGCCTTCAGCTTCCAACCTGAGACTCTCTCATATTTCAGTATTATTTTTATCTGTATGCTACTCCTCTGTGGCTCCTCCAGAGCTGATGCCTATTATATCACAGCCAATATTTTTAAAACTGCCTGACTCAAAGGAACACATGGCACAGACTGTGCAGACACCGAAACTAGCGTATTGGAGAGGGATTTTAGACAAGTAGAATCCATACTATGTGTCGAAGTGTCTGGCCTGTTGTGTTACTACTCGTGTTTTCAACAGATGTATGTTTATTGGAGTTTAGATTACGATGTACTGTTTTTCCCTGTGTAATTTGCACATTGAATGCTAAATGATAATTGACTGGCTGTGTGCTACACTCCCCCAAGACAGCGGTAAATTGGAGAAAGAGGGCCACTTCTGTCCTCCAAACCCCTGAAGTCTCGCCCCGTGTTGTCAGTGAGTGTGTTGGGAGAGCGGAGTTCAGCTGCATGGTCGATTACAGCTGATAGGAAATCTCACTGCCATGTAAGTTAGCACAGAGAGAGAGAAAGAGAGAGACAGAGATTGAGGTAGAGAATAAGCTAGAGAAACAGCATGGGAGAGATGGATAGATGAATGGACATAGTAGAGAGCAAGACAGGCAGATAAAAAGGAAAGAGAGATACAGGTAATGATGATAATGGTGGTGGTGGTGTTGTTGATGATGATAGGTAGAACTCGCTTTTTAGAAAGAGGCACAAAGTATCCAAAAAGAGCCTACCTGCCTGCAGAGGGGTAAGGGAAGTGCAAAAGAGTGGCATGGGCACAACAGCAAAACAATGCAGGGGAGAAAAAAGCGAGTGATGGAGAGGGAGAGAGAGAAAAAGATGACAGAAACAGGTCACCGAGAGCACCTCTGCGCTAACCGAACAGAGCGCTTAATGATGGTCACCATAGAAACACATTATCTCTGTTGGAAATATAAATTGCTCTCATAACTGTCATTTGGAGAAGTGTAGTGAAATGGTATTTTGGTTTGTTTGTTTTTAATCTGAACTCAGTGTAATATGCACGAACAATTCTCAAACAATCGCTGTAATGAAATTTCTTTGTAATGGGTAAATATGGGTTGATTATGTAAGCGCCGTTAGAGGGAAATCAGTCTGGAAACTCACTTGCCGTGCCTCCCACCCCCCACACATACCGTTTCAGTGAACATCGGAAAGCCTGTTTAATATTTCATGCGCTGAATAATAATATTTCAGACTCTTGTCGACTCAGAAATGGGGGTTTTACAATGGGCAAGCACGGACAGTAAACTTTCTCACATCGTGTGGGGGAGAGACAGACAGTGTATCGGCTAGACTCCGACAAATGTAATGGGTGCATGTGTGTGTGCTGGATAGATTGTGGTCTGAGGTAGTTTATGTAACCCAGAGATGTGTGTTCTCAGCAGAAGACAGCAGAGATTCGGCTGATCCTCTGTCGTTTTCATCCTGAGCTTGCTTTCCAGTCTGACAGGAGCAGCTGTACGCAGACTTGCTCTCCAAATAGCTTTAAGTGCCGCTTTAAGCGGCTCAGAGCTCCATTCACTGTTTCCCAAAAAATCCAAAAGCCCTTCCTGCTCACTGCCACTAACACTGCCACTAAATTTAAGAACTGAGGAAGCCCTTTGGATGAGTGGCGAAACTTCAAGATTATAACACAAAACCAGTCACTTTCACTTACTACCGTTGGACATTTAAATGGATGACTGTCTCACAGTAATAAGTCTTTCCTTGCCTTTGGTGTGTTGGGCCAGCTGTGCCCGCTGAATGAATTCTAACACTCTACTGAAGATATGGGTAGGAAATGTTGCCAAAATGCTGTATCTGGTTGTTGTTCCTTTTTCGGGCATTGGTTATAATATAAAGTTTACCCCTCTCATCTATTTATTTAACAGTTGTTTTTGTGCCTTCTGTTTTCGGGCTGTCCTTTTCATATTCCCGCACCATTTTTAGTGCGTTCTCTCCAAAATTAAGGTCGTAATTTTGGCATGGAAAGGTATAGCAGTAGGTATAAAGGTATAAAGGCTATGTATTTACACACTGATATAAAATGTAACTAATTATCATCACTGTAAAATTTAATTGTTTCTTAAAATACCAAATAATCAGGTGGGGGGGATCTCTTTATAGATCCTCTGCATTGTCTCTCTGACCACAGGCACACAAATGGAGATAAAGGGACCAGATCAAAGCTCTGAATGCGCAATTACAGCAATGGTCTTTTGGTGGACAGAGATCACTTTTGCATTCTACATCTCAGTGTTATTCACTATCAGATAACAAATGCCCTCTATCTTTTCTTCGCCTTTGCATCATGTTCGACTAGGTTCAGAAAAATTCTGTTCCTGGATTCATATGAAGAATCTTTTTTATAGCTGCGGCTTTATGTGCTTTAATTAAGGCGACGCTGTGTGTGTGTGTGTGATCCACAGATCTAATGAATTTCCCTCTGACAAAGCTCTTGTTTTCATACAACCAAATGGACTGTGAACAGACGTTCCCGTGGGTGTTGCTCAACAGTAAATGTTGGTCCCATGTGCATGCATATATGTATGTGTGTATGCATGTGTTTCTGTTTGTGTAATAACAATACATGTTTTGTTCTTAGTTATAAAGAATGGTACCATACTGAAGATTGATATTGACACAGGTTCTGCAGTTTATGTGTTTATTTTTATATGGGCAAGTTGTGGTTTAGGAAATAAAGCTCACATTAATTATGATCAGAATATTTCTATTTGAGAAGGTAGGGCATTTATAATCACACCCTGGCAAACTTTTAATTAAAATCTCTCTGAACTGGTCTTTCATTACCGTGGCTTGGGGTAAAACAGCTCGCGCTGCCGTCACTCCATTACTTTTGTTCATATGCATGTTTGTTGGTTTATATCAGGCATGACTTGCCAGGCGAGGACGTCATATACAGAGGACGAGGTCCTCTGGGGTCACCGCTTCTACCCAGTCATCTCTCTGGAGGAGGGCTTCTTCAAGGTGGACTACTCTCAGTTCCATGGCACCTTCGAGGTGCCCACGCCTCCACACAGTGTCAAAGAACAGGAGGAGAGCTTGCTGCTGTCCTCGCCGCTCACCGCCCCCTCACTCTGCCATAGCACAGGAGGCCTGACTGAAGGCAGCAGCACTGTGGACGGTCTGGAAGCCTTTCAGAGCGACGCCGAGACCGGCTCGATCAACATGGCCGCCCCGCTGGCCAGCACCAAGATCCCGGCCAAGCTGCAGAAGCTGACCGGGAGGGACAGCATGCCACGCAAACTGATGCGCATGAGCTCTGAGATCACGTACAACCTGGGCGAGCTGCCCGTCAAGCTCCAGCGAATCAGCTCTGCCCCTGGCGTGGCCGAGGACAGGCTGCCGCCGATCAGCTCGTTGCTCAGCCTCGCCGATGACAGGCTCCCTCACAAGATGGGGCTGGTGGGGGGTGAACCCATCAGCCAATCAGTGACGGACCTGCCACCAAAGCTGCAGCGACTTGCCGGAGGGATAGGAGGAGTCGGGGTCGGAATTGGAGGACGAATGGACGGCCACCTGCCTCCCAAACTGCGGAAGATGAACTCAGAGAGGTTCACGGGGTTCAGTCTGAAATGAACACAACCCGCATTCAGTGCTTCATTTACCTCCTTTGTAAGCTGGACAATAATGTTATATATGAAACATTTTATATATGAATATAACTTTGACCTGATATTGCTCAGCACAATCTGGCATGTTGTTTTTTTTCCACAAAGAGCATGAAATAAAGACACATATCTAACGCATAATTAATAAATATGAGAAACTTTATTAGCATCATAGTCCACAGCTTATAAATGATTTACTATTCTTATCAAATGCTAAATATTATGTTTATAATGTTTCACAACATAAATGTTAAAATGTTCTTGATTGTCTCTATTCCTCAATTTATGGTAAGAAACTCAATAAGTCATGCCTGATTTAGCCGTTCGCTCTTTATATCCAGTCCGATTTTCTCAGTCTATTACACAATAACAGAGTACTATTTGACATCAGCTGGTCACTCCCAAGATATGGACTCACTTCGGACATTTCGGCATTTTCCAACAAATCGCTTCAGGCTTATGTGTTTCTTCTATTGCATGTTCAATATCTATTGTTTCATAACCAAAAACATATGATCTCAAATCTAAGAATAAGCCTTAACTTGTATGATGTTTTCTTAAGGATTGTGTTCCTCTGTTTGATGTGTGACAGAACACATTAATGTGTAATGTATTTACTTGCCTTGATGGGTTTTGAACAGATGGATATGGTTCTAAATGAGCGAAGAGCAGAAAATTGTGTTTATTTGTTTTACACATGTTTTTAAAAAATCTTCTAACCTTGTAACAGCATTGTTAAGGTTTTGTGTTTGAAAGCTAAAGCAATAATCGTTAGGATTTTGGTGATACATTTAACTAAACAATCTTGTACCTGTGTTATGTTAATGTTCAGCTGTTTTCAGTTTCACTCAATACATTAAGAACTATTTCTGGCCAAAATTGAATGTGCCAAATTGCATAGTTTATAAACACTGGAATAAATGTGTTGTAGAAATGTAAGCGTGTTATAAGCGGAGTCCACTGAATGATTGACAGCTTTCGACTGATGGGACTCTTACTTAAATATCATTTCAAAGAATTTTTGGCTATTAATGCCCTTTCGTTTTTCATAACACAAAATGCCACGCACTTTGAATATGTCTTCTAATATGGAACAGCATGATATACTTTATTAGGAGATAAAAAGGCTTTAAAATTTATATTGTATCATTGAAGACACTGATAAACTGCGGAAGCAAAATACCAATTACTCATTTAATCATTTATCTGACACCTTTAAATTAATGCTTGTTGATGAGAACAGACATTGTTAATTGTGACTAGCTTACCATCATCATTACTGTATTTAATTTTATTCATAAAGCTGTTCATATTTTGACTGTTGCCTCTTTGTTTTAAAAAGCATCTGACTGAGCACACAACTGAGGGTCAGGATGATTAATGATCTTAATAAGGATCTTGTTTACATTAATATTCATTCATATTGAAGCTTTTACCTGCATAATGATTACTGATTATTTTATGTAACACAATGTCATTATGCTCCAACTAGACTAATATCATAATTAACTCTGATCAGTGTATTATTTTTAATTATTGCGTAACCAAAGAGCAAACATCCATGTAAACCTATTGCTGAGACAGCAATTTTATCAGTTCATTTTTACACCCCTCTCCTAAAAACTGGATGCAGCAAGGATGAGAAATCTTTGTAAGATATTTTTTGCGAAGTGTATGAAATAAATCAATGCTTCAGGGTTCTTCTTCATTAAAATAATCTCATGGGGCGAATCCCCAGACTTATTAACACGTTACATCTCCACAGGAGGCCAATATCCTGAACTTTATCTGCAGGGAGCTAATTATGAAAATGTCTGTGTGTGTCTGCGTGAGAGAAAGATAATGTTACACAGGGAGAAAATACCATCTTGTCAGAAGATATTGAAGATGTTCATAAAGGTCAGACAGCACCACGAAAAAGAGCTTTATTTATAGGTTATCACACCGGTACTGTCTCCCCTGCAGCACTATGTCAGCCACTTTGGGCATAATTTTACCAATTTAATACTTATTGACTTAATCACATGCCAACATAGTTAATGTGCTGTTAATGGGCAGTTAATGAGCTCCTAATGAAGCATTTCTGCTTTCAGATGAAAATGAAATCACAACCTTTATGAAAGAATGACTTTGTACAAGACGGGGCCTGCCTCCTTTATTACAGACGATAAAGGAAGAGCTAAGTCTCGGTTCATCTTGATAAATGTTTTTTTTTACAGACAGAAAGACTAATTGCACTGACAGGTGCTTCCTTCTATTCTACTGCTGATTTGGAAAATGTTCCCAGATGTGAATGTTAATTATATGAAAAAGACTGAGGTGGCACAATTTGGTAATGCACGGTGCACTGAAAACTCAGCAATTACTAACCACGTGGCACAAATATAAAGCCAGTAAATTACTAAGGCGACTAGGGCAGTGTTATTGCAATTTTAGATCATTCAATCAAAAGTTTTTGCAGAATTTAAATCCACCATATGCAAATGCATGGTTTTCAGCTATAGCTCATTAAGCTACAGATGCTCCCTAGGCATAATCAAGAGTGAAATATGGGCATAGTGTATGCATGCTTGGTAAATTATTCATGACTATTTAAAAAATATGTATAAGTCTGATTTTAAACCTGACTACGGTACCATGTTAGATGTTTCCATTAATCAGACGTTTTATGGTGTATATTTCTATGCAAACCTTGGCTGAAAGAACATCTATTCGCAAATTATACTTTGGCAAGGGAGTGTTCAGAATTGAAATAGATTACATGTAAAAATACCTTTTATATATGTTTCCTGTCTGAAATGAAAGAGATTAATTAAAAGAAATAAATTGCATCTCAAAACAACACATTCCAATTGCTGGCCTTTGCAGTAAATGAGTACATTGTTTACGTAGGATTAGGAAAACATAAGCTTCTTGCTATCTAGGCCTTTTATCTAATTGCTGTTGAAACCCTTCCGCATTTCGAAAGCTAATCAAATTCTAGCAGCACAGCTCTGCCTCATCACTGCCTCAGCAAGCTGTGTCCGCTACTGGCCTTATCTCTGATCAAATTGGAAAAGTGATTATTATAAATGTCTGCGTTTTCGCAAGGACAAAGTGGCTGAACCACAAGACTTAAAGTAATTGGATTCTATCAAGGGCAAAGGTGCATATCGAACATGTCATGCAATAATAACTGGCACTTGAAGTCTTCGGTTTATTTCAGCACTTGATGGAATAAAAGGTGCTTGACATTTTATTTAGTCTACTATAGACATAAGAAGTCCACCAGGGCGGATCGAAATGTTCGCTTCTCTTACAAGCTCATTAGTTCCAGATTTTTTCTAAAACACATTGATTGCATAAATAATCTCATGACTGTACTTCAGTTGCGCAAATACTCGTTTTTTTATTCTTAAAATAAAAACCGTGTGGGCCTGTAAGTCTAATTTTAAACCTGAACATGGTGCCATCTGAGATGTGTCACTTTGTCAGACATAATCACCTTACCATAGCAACCTCTGTCTAGTTATAAGAAATGACCTTATTGACATTATGAACTACAGCTATAAGAAATCCTCCTCTTTTAACCTTTCAGGAGTGCAGAAACAACATTAAGAGAAACAACATTCCTATTAATTAACACATTCCTTGTGTGGTGCCTTTTCTGTCCATGAGGAAAACCATCCTATATTAACTATAAATCATAGTTTTAGACTGCTTTTAAAGATTCTATTCCTATGTTTAGTTGTTTGTTTATATAAAAAAATAATATATTAATAGAACATTTTATTTTATGCATTTTTGCCACTTTTTTGTCAGTGTATATGTGTGTTTTCCCTATGTCCCCCCAGCTGGTACTTGCCACTTTCTTAATTGACATAACAATATGCAATATTTGAAAAATAAATAAATTTGCCCAATCTCCTACTTAAGACCTCTTTGATAAATTCTCATTTTATAAATAAATGTTAAATCAGATTTAATAGGAAATTATTATATTTCATGTTTTTTTTGTCTGTCCCCAACATTACTTTTCATCCTGTTAGTATGTAGTACTTTTGCTTTTAAGAAATTAACCACTGGGTCGTGGTTGGATCTTCCAGAAGGACAATGATCCAAAACATACGTCCAAATCCACATAAAAATGAGAATCCACAAGAGAGGACCTAGGACCCTGGAGTATCTGGAGAGATTCTGTATTGAGGAGTGGTCTCAGATTCCTTCCTCTGTATTCTCCAATCTCATCAAGCATTATAGGGGAAGGTGCAGTGCTTTTATATTGACAGAGGGCGGTTGCACAAAGTACTAAATGCAGGGGTGCCAATAATTGTGACATGTGGTTTTGTTAAAAAATATATTTTTGGATAAGGGTTTTTTCCAATTAAAGGTTAGATTTCTCTCATATTTTCAGTGTGAGATTAAGCTAATTAACCACAAAGACATTATTTTTCCTAACCCATCTTTACCAAGGGTGCCAATAATTCTGAACCTGACTGTATATACTGTATATAGACAGAACAAAATGTTCCACAACAACTGACATTGCATGACCAGCTGCCAGATTAAATTAACCGAGGCACCTGCCACAGCAAAATGCTGCCGCAACGCCATTACAACGGAAAGAAATCAATCTATAAGCTAGAACATTTTCTGTTTTTATTGACTGTTGACTAAACTCGAAAGGTTTTAGAACCAAGCAGATTCACTAGTGCACACAGCCATTGCATTCCCATAGTGCCTAAACTTTATACTACCTTACAAAAAACATCAATATTTATCTATTCATCTATCAATATTAGCCTACAGTAGTTAGCCAAATGAGAAAGGTGATGGGCTAACATCCAGAACTGCTTTAACTATCAGCCTAGCAAAATCATTACAGACGATGGACATATGCAATTATTTATTGGGAGAAGTCAATGACAAGATGTATTACATTAACCCTTGTGTAGTCTTAACATTCTGTCTACTCCCCTTGTCCTAAGGGTCAAAAATGACCCTAAGACAATCTTTATACC
>JAOUQW010000011.1:1685893-1730861 GCA_028565825.1 Olivaichthys viedmensis
TTACTCAGAATGGTACAATAAAGAAAAAACATCCAGTGAACGGCAGTTCTGCGGATCTTGTTGATGAGAGAGGTCAACGGAGAATGGCCAGACTGGTTCGAGCTGACAGAAAGGCTCCGGTAAATCAGAAAACCACTCTGTACAATTGTGGTGAGCAGAAAAGCATCTCAGAATGCACGATGCGTCGAATTTTGAGGTGGATGGGCTACAAAGGAAGGCTCTACCCAGTATTAGTACATTATTCCAAATAAAGTGCTCGGTGAGTGTATTTTGTAACTACAATTGAGTGCAAAGGTTTGCATAGCCTTACTTCGAAATGATAAAACCAACAAGACATTTCATGCGAGTTAGATTTTCCAGGTGTTGCATCATTACCACAAGTAATAAAAATGAGATTTATTAATAGTGAAACCAGTTCTAAGTTTAGTTCTGAACGTTATATAAAATGTGGACATTTATTCCTGCCACTAGGGACTTTTCCAGGTCTTCTTCTGTTTTGTTTTGGATTTTTTGGACGTGTCTTCGTGTTTCTGCCATTTCCGAATTATGGTTTCCACTGTTTGTATTGGTCTCCCTAAACACTTCAATATCCTTTTAATCCCTTCTCCAGCTCTGTAAAAGGTCAATATTTTCCGTTTTTAGGTCTTGTCATAGCTGTTTCCCGATCCACTTGACTGCTTACGGCAAACCTCCTGAGTTTAAGTCATTCAGACACTTACACATTTCAATAAATTAACCAAAGCATGTCAACAGGGATGCAATCTTTTGAGCTTTCGGATGAAGATAATCACCGACTCAATTGCTGTAATATTTAGGCCAAGCTGTAATAGGCTTTCAGTATAAAAGCCCAATTAAACATGAACATGAATTCTGTTTTGGAAACAAACTGTAAAAGAGGAGGTACATCTTTCATTATTTCATTAACACTTGTCGTCTTCTTCTTCTTTGAGTCTGTATATACACATTTTCTACACCTCTAGGCTACAATATACTTCTTGCTATCCTGGAACAACTGAATTTCCCTTTGGGGATTAAAGTTTAAAGGTTTATCTTCCAGATGAAAATAGCAATCAAATAAAGAAACCCCATAACATACAGGTGACTAGTTGCTGATGCGTGGTATATTGTCTAGGACGACTAGAGACCCATAAACTGCATGACTGTGCTACAGATGGGCCGAAAGTGCACGAAGAATTCCCATTATTGTGATATTATGACAGTTAATGCGTGAGACAGCAGCAATGTGAGAGCTCTTGCGCCACCAAATGCACGCCTATATCCAGCTAATGCACACCGACAGCTCAAGATCAAAGAGTATTTCAGAGAGTGAAGCAAACGAAGAGATTTTAACAGGTTTCCATGCGTGTAGTCAAGTCGCACCATGTTGACGTCTGGCAGGCTTAGCATAGCTAAAGGCTAGGAAGCTAAGTTGCTGGTCAAACCAAGGACAGAGAGAACGTTTCACAATTTTACACTTCGCATACGTTTAAGCACCCCTGCGGCTTTTCTGTAACAATATTACGTTCGACCATAAGCCAGCTGTGAGCCACAAATGCTTTCAAAATTAAATAGCGTTTCTTACCTTGACGCTATTTGGCCTTCTAGACCAGAACAGCGCAACCGTAACGCACTCAGTTATGAAGGAGTTTTCGACTCTCTTATTTTTTATTTCTTTTCCCACCCATATTTCGACACCTCCAGTATCTCGCGCTAGGATTGGCTAGGAACAGGCCACTCTCCAGGACGTGGACTATTCAATTGGCTAATTACGTTTAGGTGCTACTTAACTAGCCAATCCTAGATCAGAAGGCGGGGCTTATCTAATACGGGTGAGGAACAAACGAGTTATGTCGGAACCCACCGGTGATAACGGAAATTGCGGATATACTTTAAAAAGAATAATAATAATAAATAATAAATAATAATTATGTGTATTAACGGTTATAGTTCTCAAAAATAATTAAAAACGTTTTATACTACGACACTGATTTGACCAATGACCTAATCATGCAAGTTAAAGGTCCAAACGTCACTTCCGTTGTTCGACCAGCTTTCTCTTCTAAATGTAATAACAGTCATGTGAAAAGGTTCATTGGCCTTTGATGTTATTTTCCCTCATTGGTTGTTGCGCAGGATTTTTTTTTTTTTTTTTTAATATTATATATACGCATTAAAAAAAAAAAAAAAAAAATTGTATTTCACAACTCCATGTGATTAGAGTTTTAATTCTTCTCACCATGTGACCTTTTTAGTGGGAGCAAAGGGAAAGAAAGACAATAAACACGTTCTGCTATTTAGTGTCGTTTCATTCGGTGTTATTTTCTTGTTTAGCTGAATAGTTTGACGTTTTTTTTAGTTATTAGTTGAAGTAAAATGTGGATCGGACGAAAGGAATCGGAGTCGGAATCGGAGTCGGAATCGGAATCGGAGTCAGAATCGGAGTCGGAGTCGGAATCGGAGTCAGAATTGGAATCGGAGTCGGAGTCGGAATCAGAATCGGAATCAGAATCGGAGTCAGAATCGGAGTCAGAGTCAGAGTCAGAGTCAGAGTCGGAATCGGAATCGGAATCGGAGTCGGAATCGGAATCGGAATCGGAGTCACGCCGTCAGCGGTATAAAGGCTTTTACGCGTTCCTTCCTCGTTCCTTCGCGCTTCCTCCAAGTCACGAGGCAGCTGCTCGTCCACGTGGTCCTCGCACGGCATTAAACAATGGGCTTCGGTGACCTGAAAACTCCCGCTGGACTTAAAGTCTTAAACGACTTCCTGGCAGATAAGAGCTACATCGAGGGGTAAGTCGCTTTAAAGTGCATTTTGGTTATGTTTTTGGTTAGCAGTTAGCGCGTGGCTGCGCGAGGCCTCTGCCTCCTGTACATGCCCGGGTAATCCGCTATTCATGCAGCCGGGTGTCCTTACTTACAGTGTATGCGTGTTGTGTTTTGTGGACCCGCGATTTACTACTTCTAATGTGTCATGTGGAGTGAGAGAGTCGGTCTATAAGCTTGTATCTGCAAGGTTGTCATCTGGAGTGCAGAAATATTCATTTGTGCAGGAACACTTTTTACATTTAAAGGGACATCAGTGTTCAAAAAAAGAAAAAGAAAAACCCATTTGAAACAATAAACAGGCCTTGCTGTTTCAAATAAGGAATTGTAGTTATGTGCTTTTATTTTTTTTATTTTAATTGTTAACCCATTTATGAGACTCAATAAATGCACAAAGCCAAATATGGGAAATGTAAGGGATTTTTTTTTTTTTCCATGGAGGATTATTGGGTTCAAGACCCAATTTACATGGTGCGACACAGCTGATGATAATCGGATCCTGAAACTTGATGTATCCACATTGTATCCAGCTTTTAAACAGAGTTTTTATCTGGAACTTTTTTTTAAATGAAGCTCAAAAAGATGCTCCACTTTTTCTGGTTAATTTAAGCAAAAATGATTCATTCCGCTCTGCATTTTGTAACAAAAAGACTAAATATTTGAACATGAACCTGTATGCAAGAGACCTAAGCCTTGTTCCATGGAGTCTCCATAAAACAGGCTACAAAACAACTTTCCTCTTGTTGTTGAAATAAAAAGCAACGTCTCATGTTTTTGGAGTTTATTTATTTATTTTATTTATATATATATATATATACATAACAAAACCAATGTGGTGATATTTCCTTAGCAAGTTCATCTGGTTCTGTCTGTGCTGATCACGATTCCTTTTGTCTTGCAGGTATGTGCCATCCCAGGCTGATATTGCGGTGTTCGATGCCCTGTCTGGTGCCCCGTCGTCAGACCTGTGCCATGCACTTCGCTGGTACAACCACATCAAGTCTTACCAGAAAGAGAAGGCCAGGTAAACACTACTATCATCTCCTGAGTTAATGAATGCTACATGCCCCAGTATATGATGAGTTTATCACCATCTTTCGCCTGAGTAGATGATGCACAATCTTTTACAAACTGATGTACCTGGGTGGCAGTTGACTCGTTATGTGAGTATGTGTGTGAATGTAGAACTTACTCTGCCTTTTCTACCGTCAGCCTCCCAGGAGTGAAGAAGCCTCTGGGTCAGTACGGACCTGCTGGTGTGGAGGACACGACCGGTGGATCCGCACCTGCTAAAGAGGAAGATGATGACGACATCGACCTGTTCGGTTCTGATGAGGAGGAGGTCAGTCTGATACTATTTAAGGATGCATACTAGCAGACTTGGGTGGGGGGGGGGCCCTACTGGTTGCATGATGAGTTTTTCTCACCATCTTTCGGCTGATGTTGTGATGGACCATTTTCATACCTGATTTACCAGACTTTGTGTAATTACTCTTGTTTAGATTTAGTTTCTCTGCCTGAGCCCATGTTTGTTTTTTTCCCCCACCTTCATAGGATGAGGAGACAAAGAGGATCAAGGAGGAGAGACTAGCAGCCTACAATGCAAAGAAGTCCAAAAGTACGTCTAATTTCTGCCCACGCAGGCTGCCGTCCTGACTCTTGGGCGTTCCTGTGTTTCGCAGCACAGATTCAGTCTAGCCATTTTATAGCCAGATGTTTTCACACGAAAGAACTTCAACGTTCTCTGTTGGAATAATTTCGGACTGAATCTGAGTAATGAAATGGGACTGGCTAGTGTAATGATGATCATCTTAACACCATCTTTCGGCTGATACATGAAATGATGGACACTTCTTTTTCTTACCTGAATTCTAGCCAGTTTGCTACTTGTCTGTATTCCCCCTTTGTTGTTGCTGTTATTACATGTCAAACGTTTTAATGCTCCTGCAGAACCAACCCTCATTGCCAAGTCCTCCATCCTCTTGGACGTCAAGCCCTGGGACGACGAAACGGATATGGCCAAGCTTGAGGAGTGCGTTCGCAGCATTGAGCTGGATGGCCTGCTTTGGGGCCAGTGTAAGTCGGCTATTTCTTTGACTCCTGCACAACTGGTGGACGAGACACTGTATGCCTGGTGTTGAATGATTTGCAGTCAGTGGCTTGGTTCAATAAATAATGCTTTGCTTTTTTTTTCTTTGCTTTTTTCCTCCCCCTTTACAGCCAAATTTTTGCCTGTTGGCTACGGCATCAAGAAGCTGCAGATTGCGTGCGTGGTGGAGGACGACAAAGTTGGAACTGATCAGCTGGAGGAGCTGATCACTGCTTTTGAGGACTATGTGCAGTCCATGGACGTTGCAGCTTTCAACAAGATTTGAAACCTCTCAGCGAGATGCGTTTACACAATAAAAACGGCACTTAAAATTCGTGTTGCTTTGTGTTTTCATTTTGGGCATGAAGGCGCAGTAATGCGGTGTTTTTAATAAACCTTTTTTATATAAAAGTAGCCCGTGGTGCTAACCGAGTTGAGCAGTCGCTGAATTGATTTGGTGAAACAAGTTTATTGTAAAACCTGACTACGTAGGTGGAGGGGAACCACAAGGGCCCTGGCCCAAAAGGTTTGGCTTTTTAAGATGTAGGAAGGGGGCCACAGGGCCCAGAAACGCGGAGAACACTCCTGCCTATGATCCATCTGAGGCCAGTAAAAGTGCCATCAAGTTATTTAAAATCCTGCCTGTGTTGTGGAGGAGGGCGGGTTCCCGCGCTTTCCGGTGACGTCACGCCCCGGGAAGAGCTGCGCCAAATACGGACGCCGATGGGATTTGAACGGAGTAACATTTTTAAGCAGGTGAAAGCGTGTCGAAAATGCAAATTCTTGTTGGGTTTTTTTTTTTTTTTGCGTCTAGTGTGCATGTGCAGTTGAATAATTCATTTATTTTGCGTTTCGGCAAACGTCAATTTCACAAATTAATAAACCGCCAGACCTGTCGTCGTTGCTAACGGTCATTGGCTTGCTAGTAGCCAAGATGGCTAAAACATCTGTTTAGGCGCTAGTTTGATACTTTTTTTTCTTTCTTTCTTCTTTTTTTTTTTTTTTTTTTTTTTTTAAATGGCTAATGTAGGTTTCAACACATTTGGGACGGGGAGTTAAATGTCGCGAAGATATTTTTGTGTCTAGTGAACTGCTAGCTAGCGAAAGACTTTGTCGTGTGGTTGATGCTAGCTAATCGATGGCTGCGTCCCAAATGGCTTCTTACGACCTAAACAAGTGCACTACCTTGGGTGTGTAAATAACGGCGTCTACACCCTACATGGTGCACTATGTGCCCTAAACGAAGGCATTTAACATTCAGCCAACGAGGAAGCGCATGTAGGCCGAGGCTAGCTGGCGAACTAGCTAGCTAGCTTACTGGCTATCTTGTGCCATAGTTTGTCAATGTGATAAGTTGCGCGGCTAAACAGAATATATATATATATATATATATATATATATACAGGTTATATATACCAATATTAAAACTGTTGATTAGGCTCCTGATTTGATTTGGAAATCTGTTGTATCTGGGATGTAGTGCACTAGAATTGCTTCACGAAAAAGAAAAAGAAAAAAAAAGTTGAATTTAATGTTTTGCAAAAAAAAAAAAAGTTTTGCAAAACGTGCCAGTGCAAAGAGCATATGGCAATGTAGAGCGACACCAGTTCAATAAAGCCTGGGGCTGTCGCTTCATACGAGCACTTCCAGCCTGATGTTGTGTTTTCCTTTAGGTACGAAGTTATCCCACGTGGTTACTCGAGCTATTCCGTGTGCAATTATGTGATTTAAAAGCTCTGTGACGTTCACCGCCTCTCCTCCTGGGGGTGAGTGTACCGTGTTCTGCCCCTTCCAGGACTCTCTCACATTGTGTCATTATAAGCACAAGAGTGAAACCATAACTGTTTGTTTTCAGACAGTACAATGCCTCTGGAGGTGGGACCTGCATCCACTGCTGAAAGTATGTGCAATACTCATTTATTTCACTGTGCTTTTTTCTTTTCTTCTTTCTCTTGTCGACCTCCATCTCATTATGCTTTAGAAATTAGGAAGCTGCTGAGATGTAACTTGGATGTTTTTTTGGTTTTTTTAATGATTTTTTTGTGGGTTTTTTTTTTTGTAGATGCAGATAGGGAGCAAACTGACGTGGCCAACAGGTGAGTTTGTGTGATCACACAATTAACAAAACAAAGATCTAGAAACAAAGAATATTCAAGTATTCGTTCGTTAGGTTGGTAGTCGATTCTCTATTTAGTATTCGGAAGCTTCGTCTTTTTTTAAGGCGCAGAAATGTAGCCTAAACTACAATACATTTCATGAGTAAAGGCCTTTAGATAGAACAGTTATATTGTTAATATATGGAAAATGTAAAAAAAAAAATCCGCTACGCTGTTCATTTTACACCGGTGGCGGCTCGCTGGGCGTAGAGCATTCATTTCTGCTTTCTTACATTGATTTAGTAAATATAACGTGCAAATATCTGTACTGACCGTCAGATTACCACTGTATATGACCACATAAAGTTCGTTAATCCAACAAGATTTTAATTTATGCGCTCTGTGGCAGCTCTGCTACGGTAGCCCATGTGCTGTTTAGATTATGGCCAAACACTGCATAATATAGCAGGAATATTGTATTCCATACCAGATGTTAATACTAATATGGACCCGCTCATATGTTTTTGCTTAGTGGGCACTGGTGACATTTACAATTTGTTCATTTTCGATTTTCTTGACAACACAGGCCCAGCAGAGTGGAACAGCCCGTCGCTGGTCCCTCAAACACGTCACAGCGACAGGGCTTCTGCAGCTACTGTCAGGTCGTATATAACAGTGTAGAGCAGGTATATTACTACTATTTCTATGATCATTCTCCTCTGTGAAGTGTTGCTTTCACACAGTATGCTTCTAGTCCAGGGACAAATACGCTTTTTGTATTGTATATACATGTTTTATCATCTCAGAAGAAAAAAAACTAAAATGCTGCCCAGACAATATTTTTTTAATATATCAGATCATCAGTATCATCAGTTATAATGTTTTTGGTTATGATAGATTTAAAAATCATTAAACTGAGCATGTACTGTCCAGTCCACATTGAAAGTCCAGAAATAAGAAGCTACTGTAGTATTGCAGCCAAGTGCACCAGTCAAACTCAAGTTTGACAGTAAGTTTGGGTGTAAAGTTGATCCCAAACCACACGTTGAGAGTAGTTACTTTAAAATTAGCACTGTATAGAATTTCACTTGCTCCACAGACACTTAAAGTGCATCGTAACTAGTGATAATAGTTAAAGGAGTGACTTTTACATCATTACCAGCCAATCAGTAACACGAGCCAACGTAAACAGGAAATACATCCGTAATCTTGATACTCAGAAAAGCAATTACAGTTGGTTTTTTTTCAGTGTTACATATTTACTTCAAGCAAGTTATGTCTGTCAAATTCGTCATATATTAACTATAGATAAATGAACAAAATCTAAATGGATTGTGCTTTACAATAAAGTGGTATACTTAAATTATTCATCTCTTCTATTTATACTTTATACTTATTGGTGCTTTTTCTGATGCATGGGGTTTAATGGTATTTTAATAAGGAACCATATCAACAAAAAAATAACAAAGCAGCTACAAACTTGAATATGCTGAACAACAGCGCATACATAGTAAAGTTGTAAACATAATTTGTGAGTTATGCTACCTTTATTATAGCCAATAATTAAAATTTGTTCTATGAGTGACATTTTGCATTAGTTGAGGAAAGAGCTGGTTAAAAATAGCCAATGTAGTTTATCCTAACTTGATCTGTACGGTTGGTATGTGCCATTACAAACTGTATTTCAGTGCGCTGGCTATCTGTAATTTTAGACTACAAAAAAAAAAATCACGCATTAAGAAAACATTATCTTCCTCATAAAATGCAACTATAGTCAGTGCAACTGCTCTTATTATTTTGATCATGGTAGACTTGAACTGTCCCGCTAGGTTTTTTTTACTGCAAACGTTTCACCTACTGGGGATAGGTGTAAGTTTTAAGTTATAACTTACGGCTACGTTGAAACTATGTATGTATGTTTTTAATGGTACAGAAACTCGAACTAGGTTACCACAGACTCTCAGTTCAACTGGTGCACCTGGCTGCTGGACAGTTGCCATTTAATTTCATTACTTTCATTTTTCTGCAACACTGTTTTCAGTGGTTTAAATTCTACAATTGAGTGGTTCTTTTGTGGAAATTCTGTAGCACATCCTGAGCACCAGGCACAAAGAGGTGGTGATACGAGCAGCAAGGACAAATGTGATCTCTGGAAGCCTGATGGAGAGATTCCTCCAGGATGTGCTTCAACACCATCCTCATCGCTACAACGACACATGGTGTGCTTAATCATTACATTTTCAGAGCTCCTCAAATCTGGGCAATACCAGCATTATGAACTCAGGTCGGATTTAACATATTTTCTAATCCGATCCACGGAAGTACTTCATATTGTGAACACGTGTGATTTTGACTGACATGACACAGTTCTTGCACATAAACACAGGACACAAATTGTCTTAAAGCCCACTACCAGCGCATAACAAAAGCTTGCATAGAGTTGGCCCGGTCACTAAGAGCATGTTGGTTTCAGATCCGTATGAGATATAAGCTGATACTCAGAACTTTAATATCATTGTAGTATCAGAAATAGAAAAATAGATTTGGTGCCTCCCTAAATGTGACTTTTCAATGCAAACACAGACCAGTATTCAAAAGTAAGACATTCAAAAGCAAAAGACACATTTTCAACAAATGCTGTGAATTTTTAAAGACTTTTGTAGAAAACATATACATAATATGAAAGAGACTTGAATGTACCCAAACAAATGCTGTTCTGGTCAGCCCTAATATACTTTTAAACGTATAGATTTAGAAGTATTTGTTGTCTTAAAACTAGGAACGCTAGGAAAAAATAGCGTTATGGATGTGACGTGTCTAAAACAGTCCTTCACCGACTATATCACACGGTTATGTGGTTACTTGCGATATGAAACAACTAAAATTGGAATTAAGAATAAACTAAGAATGAACAAAGTTCAATATCGACTTAATTGCAATTTACAGCTTTATTTTTTCATGGTAAGGTAAATATTTGCATGGAATTTCCCATTTTTAAATCCAAAAGCAATTCTCAAGCCTTAGTGAAGGACCTGTGAGGCTGACGTATTGAAACAACTTGACTTTTGATGTCTGATATGTCAGTTATCGTTTCTTAGTTTTCTGCATTAGGTGAGTTTTGGCCTGCAAGTTATGGGTAGTGTACTTTTTGCCTTCCACTGTAGAAATTCATTAATCAATTCTTACTAATTAGTACTGTGTCTTAATAAATATCTTAATCTTTAAGACCACTAATCTTCCACTATTATTTTACATTTTTCTATCTGTTTAGCCCTACCCATGCTGACTTACCTTCCCTGAGTACCTTACCGGTCCCAAGAGAAGTGTTATCAGAGGTGTACTGTAGATCTGAGGATGATGGGCTTTCTGTTGGGACCAGAGAGGAGATGCCCAGCTCTGATGAAGAATCCTGTCAAATGATGGTGCAAACCGAACCCACTAGCACATGCAGGAGTATGAGTCAAGAACAAGCAGGCACTTTTGTAGCTGCGCCAATGGGTATTGGTGTAGAAACAAGTGCGCAAACTGGATTTAAAACAGGAAAAATTAAAGTGGAACTCCCTCTCCCTGAAGAGTATTCCCCCACAGGGGGGTTTGTACATAGGACTAGTGGCAAGTCTGCCTTAGACAAACCACACATATCAAAACAATTGGCACAAACAGTGACTTCACAAACCCCACACTCTGAAGAGCCTTGTAGCTTACAGACTCTGCATCTTACTCATGCTGGATCCCCAAAGCTTCAGCACAGAAAAGCACACAGAAAAACGAATAGGCATAGAGAAGACAGTGATTCAGGCCCAGGATCTCCTGCTTCACCAGCCACAAAGTGCATTACCTCAAAACCCCGGCATGGGCAGTTACAGCCAGCAGTTGAGGAGCCTGCAGTACAGACCGCTGTACCTCCACTCTGGAAGGATCCACATAGGGAAAGAACGTTGAGTGAACAGTCAGACCAAATACGCGAGGTAATTGAAGAGGTCATCAAGAGGCACTGCTATGGCCACAGTCTGAAACCTAACCAAGAGGATGAAAGCGTTTTCCACATCAGCTTGCAATCAATAAGTGAGTCTAAAGACAGTGATGAATGGGACAATACCATTCAGTCGGCTTTGCAGAAAACCACAACTGAGGACAAACGTCTAGCATGCCTCATGCAGGTGCATATAAACCTTGAGGACCAAGGTTACAAAGCCCAGCTGGACACAGCTCTGAATACGATGTTAGAATGTGGGAAGACGGAGCCTGGGGAAGCTAAAGAGAATAAGGCTGAAGAGATCATTCCAGATCTTCCTCACATACCACCATCTTTTGTGGGGAAGACATGGGCACAGGTAATGTATGAGGATGACTTAAAGATAGACTGCCTGGTGAGAGAGTTTCGACAGGGCCAATTCCGTTGCTACTTTGACAGTGAGTCCTTGGCTAATTTTGGGAAGCACCGCAGGAAAGGGAAAAAAAACAAGAAGCAGGAGAATAAAGCTGATGATGCTGAGTATAAAGATGTCATACCTCTTATGGAGCACCACGAGGAGGACCCAAAACAACTACCTGTATTAAGAAAGACCAGGCAACGATTATACAGAATGGCATCACGCTGCCAAGTGGTGAAGGTGAGCCATGGAACACAAACTACACCCTTGAGCTGCCCTGTAGTGCGGAGAAAAACATTACCTGAAACTGGCACCTTGCACAATATCCCTGAGACGCAGAAGGACCCGAGTCCCGAGAGGACTCCAGTCATGAAGACAAGACTATGTGCACTCAAGCTCCCTGCATCTTACTGTAAGATTATGAGTCCTCTGCAGCCCAAAACTGTGGTTTACGTTCTTTCTTCCCCAGATTCGGGGCAGGGTTCCTTTAAGCCCACTCCGATTAAAAGAGTAGGCAGAAAGCGGAAATCAAGTGATGAGGAATGTACACTTAAATACAAGTATAAAAAGACCCCTCTGAAATATTATGACCCCCTGACCAACAGAATCCTGAAGACTCCACCTAGAGGGATGCCCTCAACCCCCACTACCAAATCTCTCTCCCATGTTCGACAGTTATTCCGTAGCCTCAGTCCAGACATCAACAAGGAACTTCATGGTTCAGCGCAGGGACGATCACCTCGAGGGTCTAGAAAGGGTTGGGGTGAGGGTAGCAAGGCAGATCTTTGTGCTTCTACCTCTGGCTCTTGGCTGGACAGTGGTGGCCCCTCTGAGCCCGGCTCTTCTGTGTCCAGCAGAAAGGCCTTGTTCAGCCAATCCTCCATCTCCAGCAGGAGTCGTTTGCTCCTAAGGCAGATAAGGTCCTCTGCATCCCACACAGACAGCTCCTCAAGAGCAAAACCTCCTTCCCATACAGACAGTTCGCTCAAGGTTTCAGGGACTAAACTAAAAGAGGACCATCCACCAGGCCGGGGTCGCAAGCAGGGCCAGAGAGTTACAGAGAAACTTCTAACTCCTGCAAAGAAGCCGTCATCACCCCCTTACAGGACCAAGAGGAAGTCAGCCAAAGCCCAGGCAAAGTCTAGTAACGTTCTCCAGCGGAGGGTCAGCACCCGTGTAGCTGCAGGATGTAGAGTTTCTCCCCGGAATAGGAATTCAACCAGGGCTTCCCCCAGATCATCAGCACCTTCTAAATTGGGTGTTTAGCCCCTTACTGGACCCACCGAACTCACTACCTATAGTGGTCTACGCAATAGGGTTTGGTGCCGATAAGTCAAGGGGAGAACGGGCACGCCATGGAGCCAATTAAAAGCCAGCGTTTTAGCTTAACCACTTTTGTATACCCGAGTAAGAGACGTGTAGGCAAAGAGCAAATTTCTGTTCTCTGCCTATCAAATTCTGTCTAATTTTGCAGTTAGATTTTTTTTTTTTAGGTAAGATTTTTGTCTGTATTTCTTGTTTTCTAGTCAAATCATGCATTTTTTTAAAAATGGTTCATGGGAATATTTTTTTAATGAATATTTTTGTCCAGCGGTTGAATATTTAATAATTATTGCACATTAAAGTTTTATTATATAAAGGTATATATATCTTGCATTGTCTTTCTTAGACATTTACACTTCCCTGAACGTCCTTCCCCAGCAGTGGAACCAGATATTTCGTTCATTTGAATGGAGCACCCTTCTACGCTTCATTCAAAGTCATGGTATTGGTTTATACGGTACTTCTCCCTTTCACGGTTTCTTTCATCCCTCGTGCTTATTCTACTGCAAACAACCTCTTAATTGATGTTCAACAGTCATGGACACTTGGAATAGCCCCTGGGTTGGAGGGCTAATCCTGTAAACGACTGAAACTATGGGCAGATAACTCAATGATAGGAATTTTGAAAGTGTGCACGTTTAAGTGACAGGCCTGAATGTGATTGCCAGGTAGCCTTTCACCTAATGGCCTACTTTTTAGGTCCAGAAATATTAGCATGTGTGCGCTGTTATTAGAGAAGCGGAGGTGTCTGTGCGCCAATGGTGTTCGTCAACGCAGCATCAGATGTTGGGGAGAGAGAGCTGGATGCATTGCGCAGGCGCAGTGTTTCTCCCGATGTATGCGCTGCTTGGCCACCGCCTTCCACCCGTACAACCTTCCTTCCCTACGCTTTTTTAGCCGTGCTCCCCACCCCTTTGCTTCCCTGTCATCCGCGCTACTATCCATCCTTCCATGCTGGATTTCCCTCCTCATTCTTCCCGTTTGCATCGCTCCCGTCACCATGGGCCGAGATCTTCGTTGCGGTCTGATGCGCTGATGTCATTTTTTTCCTTCTTCAGGACTTCAAATATGAATCATGCGTTTGATATTCCACCCGAGTCTGCTCGCTTGCGTCTTAATTGCACTGCTGCCGTCGTTTTTCTCCGCCACAACGGGTACGTATTGCTCACCTGCTTTAAACATGACGGTACGATTCTGCCTGTGATTCATATTTCCAGTGCAGTAGGTGCGCGTGCGTGTTTGACTGCAATGTGCTGGAAATGCCTGCGCCGCGGTTGGATGTCCTCTCCATCCTCTCCATCCTCTTCATCCTCTTCATCCTCTTCAGGCAAACGAGCTTCTGGGTTTGGAATACGCCTCCATTAGCCGACTTAGTGGTGTAATAGCCTATGCGCTTAAATCAGCCAGTCTCTAAGTAAAGGATGGCTTTCTAGCAGGCCTCTGCACAGGGCTAACTCACATCAGTGTAAATGCACTGGGTCTTGGCTATACATCTGTAATCCTAGTGTCTGCTAAAGAGGCCTAATAGGGTCATCTTGAATTGGATTATGCGCTCATGGGATAAACATACAAGTGTGTTGTGTTGTGTTGTGTCGCCTACAGTATCAGTTATCACTATATAACTAGAGAAGTTGGAGAAGAAAAAAAAAATCAGTGAGTCACTGGCTCTCCCAGTTTAATCATATGTTGGACCTTGAAAAAAGGATTCTGTTTTAGGTTTTTTATTTAATCTACGTTGGTATTATGTTGCTCCATGATTTATGGTCCGCATCAGGGCAATAGCGCCTTTCCTTGATACTCAGTACTGCTACTGTGGGCCCCGTTCATGTATAATTGAGGGAATTCCGCTCAGAAGTAACGGCGTGTTGGTCCTGCAGTTTCCCCCACCGCGGAGAATGAGCTTGTCCATGAGCGTGATGCAACGGCAGCACCAGACACTAAGAGCAATGGGAACGGCACAAGCGAGCAGGACCTGGAGGTGGCCATCACGCACCCTTCACGCCTGGTCTACTACGTGAATGAGGAGGCGGAGAGCGCGTACCATGACCTGGACACTCGCGCACACAACCAGGCTGCTGAGGGCCAGGTGAGTTAGACCCAGTTGTAGGATTAGATATAGGGGTGGGCAGGGGTGCCAGTAGGAATTTTGGGCCCCTGACATCCCCTAA
The DNA here is from genome assembly GCA_028565825.1 of Olivaichthys viedmensis. Taxonomy (NCBI): domain Eukaryota; kingdom Metazoa; phylum Chordata; class Actinopteri; order Siluriformes; family Diplomystidae; genus Olivaichthys; species Olivaichthys viedmensis. The sequence continues at coordinate 1,700,766 of JAOUQW010000011.1, forward strand.
CCTGTATCCCGGACAGTTTCAATTTTGGGGAGCCCCTGTCTACTCAGGGCCCTCGAAGTTGTCCCTATCCCCCCCCCTTGACGGCACCCTTGGCTGTGAGAGTATGCGATTCAATTTGAATTGGATTCTGCCTCATTGATGTGTTGCTTTGGATAAAAGTGTTTGACAAATGAATTTGAATCTGAATGCAGATGTTTGTGTTTGACTGTGGGTGAGTAAGCGAGGGTATATGTGAGTGCTTATAATTGTGTGTGAGTGTATATGTATGAGTGTGCATGTCCGAGTGTGTGATGGAATGCTGACCGAGCACTTTATTGTTGTGAGGCAAAAACTGCAAGTCCACCCCCCTTTCCGCCCTCCCTCCTTCTCAGCAGCTGCTGAGAGAGTGGCGCATTGTGTACATCATCAAGCCCGGTGCGTGGACTCAAGTATCCTTTTTTTTCCCTTTTTTTTTGTGCAAAAGTAGCAGTTTGCTTTTTCTGTACAGGGAGGTGAAGGGTTTGCTTGCAGCGCACACGTCCTGCCTCAGGCTGCCAGTGCAGCATTTCACACAAAAACAGCAGTGCTGCGTAATTTGAGTGGGGTTTTTTTTTCTTTTCTGCTTTTAAAGAAAAATGTTGCTTAATGAAAGTTTTGGTTATGTGTGCTGAGTTGTCTATTTTTAAATGCTCAGTTTTAATGCACACACAATCACAATTAAGCTGCTATTTATGTCAAGGCTAAGAGTAGCCTATTATACTATATGTGCATCTGTGTGGTTGAAAAAGTTTCAGTTTGTTTGTCTGTTTGTCTAATAAACTCCTACAGGCCATCCACTTGGCACAGGCAAGCTTCCAGCTGGACGCCTTTGGTTCTACTTGTACTCTGGATCTTACGCTAAACAAGTAGGTGTAGGGATGTGTGTGTTTATTTTGTGTGTAAATGCCTGCGTGTGTGTAGGAAGGGAGGGTGAATTCCGAGGAATTCAGAACGGCCATGTCAGTCAAGGCACACAGCGCTTTCTCAAAGGAGCTGCAGTTAGGACAACATAGACTGCAGATTGTGCTCTTCCAGTGAGCACTTAACCAACCAAACCTCTGGGATTAAAAAGAGAGTGCTATAGGACTCAGATATGCGTCTGCTTCTTGTGGGTGGTAAGTGGGTGTGCGTCTGTGTGCATATAACTGCGGTGACTCATTGCAGTGTCTGAGTTTTAATATCTAATGTGAACTGAAATAGATAGATTAGTAACCTGCAGTAGCCTGGGCAGCAGTTATAGCCTGGTAGGGTGTAATAGAAGTTTAATTAATTGTTTAATAGTCTTGTTGTAGTATTAGTATAGATGGTAATTAATTGTACTTATGTATTATCTCAATAATTGTGTTATTTTTCTAGTGACCTATTGTCTTCGAATTACGTGGAGATCCACTATGAAAAAGACAAACCGGTGTTCTCAAAGGTAAGGTGTACACATATAGCTGAGGAACGCACCCTTCCAGAAAAGTGTTCTGCTAAATTGTGTGTATATGTGTGTTTAGGGAGGGGAGCACTGCTATTATCACGGTCAAGTGAGAGGGAAGGAGGCCTCTCGTGTGGCTCTGTCAACTTGCAATGGGCTCCAGTAAGACGCACTGTCAATCCTTCATGTTTGTGGGTGTGTGTGAGTGTGTGTATGCACGAACCCATCCCTGCTCATGCCTGCGTGTGTGTTTGGAGACCCACTGTGAGGCCAGATGGCAGGTGGGACTCATGAAAGGCATTGAATGTCATCATGTAAGTGTGTAGCGGTGACCACAGAGCGAGGCAGACAGAGAGGGACATGCACTACCCAAGCTATGATAGCAATCATGGTCTTTTATGTCACAAGCAGGTCAAATGATTCCTCTTGGTTTTGCTGACTTTTAGTATTTTTCTGTGTTTCCTTCTGTTCTTTTCTCACAGTGGAATGTTTGACGACGGCGTGTTTGTCTACCTCATCGCGCCCCTGAACCAGACTCAAGCCGCGGTAAAATCACAGTGTGCACTTTTCCATTTGCAAAAATGTGCTCTGCATGACTAAATATGGCAAAGGCAAATTTCAATCTGCATAGTTTGAACTTTGACCTATAGGGCACGGGGCCTCGGCCCCACATCTTGCGTCGGACATCGTCGCTCCGTATGGGCCATGACCCTGCTGATCTGGGTAGGAGTGCACTGTAATGAGATTTTCAAATTATTTTTAAGATTCCTGTTGAGTTACATGAGGTTCCTGGCCTGGTTTCCATGGTTACACCTCTCCATCTGCCTCTCTGTCTTTCTCTCTTTAAGCTTCTGAGGACCAGGGGGAAGAAGAGGAGGAGGAAGAACAGATCTTGTCCGACATGCCTTGGCTCAGGCGGCGCAGGAAACGAGCAGTGAGAACCAGACTTCCTCTTTCTTGGATTGAAGAGCGTATGTGCTTTGTAGTCATGCTTAAGTTTCTCTTTTAGGTACCACAGAAGGTGTTTGATGAGATAAAGTACCTGGAGATCATGATAGTCAGCGACCACAACACGGTTGGTTTAAACAAATCGCTAAAAGCTTTTGGTTTAGCTATTACAAAGCTTAATTAATTAATGAATGTGATTTGAAATTGCTCTATTAGTAGATTCTCCATATTCACATTATTTGATATGTAATACAACTATTGCCCACAAGGGGGCACAATATAACACATTTTAATGGTGACCCACACAATGTTTTGTCTAATTTTTGCAAAATGTTTTCATTTTCCAGTTTAAGAGACATAAAAGCAAAAAGCATACCAGAAACTTCGCCAAATCAGTGGTGAACCTGGTAGACTCTGTAAGTTCATATTATACTGCCACGTTGCTGAAGCCTTGCCTTTTATTTTTATTCCAAGAACAAACATATTATTCATTCTATACTGTAATTTTGTTTATTATATTATACGCTGTCCCTCAGATATTCAAGGAACAGCTGAACACGCGTGTGGTGCTGGTTGCCGTCGAGATCTGGACGGATAGGGACAGGATTCCTCTCAGTGTGAAGCCTCTGGACATGCTGAGAGATTTCTCCAAGTACCGACAGCAGAACATCGGTGTCAACACAGATGCTGTTCACCTGTTCACGTGAGTCTGCAATGGGGATTGATGGACCTATAATCAAATCATTATAATTATATGACAATAATTCTTTTTTTTATAGAGCCTTTCTCATATTCAAGGTCACTTTAGAAGGATAAGAGAAAGTGTTGAGAGAAATGTATATTAGAATTTTAAAGAGGGAAGAGAAGAACAGCCAGAGAGCGATTGTGGAATGTTGTTTCAGAGTGGGGTGGCCACAGCACTGAACAATCTGTCCGATATAGAAGCCTGTCTTCAATTAGAGAGCATCAGTACTAGAGCATCTGAGTGTGTGAGCTGGGGTTTACTGGAGGACGTGAGTGTGTGAGCTGGGGTTTACTGGAGGACGTGAGTGTGTGAGCTGGGGTTTACTGTAGGATGTGAGGTGGGCTATACTATAGGATGCGAGTGTGTGAGCTGGGCTATACTGAGGGTGTGAGTGTGTGAGCTGGGATATACTGGAGGATGTGAGTGTTTGAGCTGGGCTATACTGGAGGATGTGTGTGAGCTGGGATATACTGGAGGATGTGAGTGTGTGAGCTGGGCTATACTTGAGGACATGAGTGTGTGAGCTGGGCTATACTGGAGGATGTGTGTGAGCTGGGATATACTGGAGGATGTGAGTGTGTGAGCTGGTCTATACTGGAGGACGTGAGTGTGTGAGCTGGGATATATTGAGGGTGTGAGTGTGTGAGCTGGGCTATACTGAGGGTGTGAGTGTGTGAGCTGGGCTATACTGGAGGATGTGAGTGTGTGAGCTGGGCTATACTGGAGGTGTGAGTGTGTGAGCTGAGGATGCAGAATATGGTATGATATGGTAGGGCAGGACAATGCAGAGCTTTAAATGTAAGGCGTAGCAGCTTAGACTTACACACCTATAGCTTATCCTGAGGCACTTCTGTGTTTACGTTGACTACGTTGGTAACACGTACCCAAAAAATATCACTTAAAATGATGAATTATACAGATTTCGAGCATAATTTGGATTCATGGAAAATACGTGTTTTGTATCAACGTTTATTGACGTCCCAACAACTGCCAGGGTTTTCCGTTCTTTTCTCAGTACAGGGAAACTCTGTGGTAATCTCATACACTACAAATGCAGCATATAGAGATTGGGTTGAGAAACGCTGGACTATTGCTTTAACACAGGAAGAGACGAGGTGCCAGTGTAACTGTTGGAGTATGGGTGTAATGTCTTTAAAGGCCTTGGTGTGTTTGAGGACCCTAGCAGATGAATTTTGACGATACTGAAGTTACGGAATACTGAATTGCGGTAGTTTAAGCATGAGGTAATAAAAGCTTAAATCAAAATCATGAAACAAACCATTTATAAAAGGCTGCATGGGAGCTATAGTAAAGAAAGATGTTATCATTGCAGGAATGTCACGTTTCATTACGGCCGCAGCAGCATGGCCTACATCGGAGGAGTATGTTCTGTCGGACGAGGAGTGGGGGTCAATGAGGTGAGGCTCATTATAGGCAGAGAGTTCAATTTCAGGCATTTTCAAATCCCTTCTAGTGAAAGGTTTGCATGAATAAAAAGTTATAATGCTACAACCCTGTCCCTCTGCTCTTCTCCTTCCCTTGCTTTCTCTCTCTGTCAGTTTGGCAGCACGTGGACGATGGCTGCCTCTCTCTCACAGAGCTTGGCACAGAATCTGGGCATCCAGTGGGACCCTGTTAGCAGGAGAAGTATGTCTGAAACTGTGTCATACTCCGCTATTCTTTTTTAACACCCCTCAAGGGCAGTATATGGCAGATTCTTTGATTTGAGCTGATTTTTATATTTTTTTGCCTGGTTTGTGTTCGTCCAGAGGAGTGCGGCTGCATGGACTCCTGGGTGGGATGCATAATGGAAGATACTGGGTACTTCCGCGCGCGCGCACACACACACACACACACACACACACACACAGAATTATTGTTTCAAGGGTTGTACTTCCACCATAACTTGGGTCTAAATATGACCTATTTTACTAAAAGTGGAGCAATACGGAAAAAAAAATTCTTTAATTTCTCCAAAGGTTACTTTAGTGTCTGTCACCTTCCTTCCATTTCTTATTTGTACTCACACACGTGCAGGGTGCAACATCCTCGCAGGTTCTCCAAATGCAGCATCACAGACTATAAGAACTTCCTGCTCAAGGGAGGCGCTTCCTGTCTGTTTAACAGACCCAACAAGGTTGATCCCAAACGCCATGTCTTTCCCCATACACATGCACAAACACACACACACACTGCAGATCATGTAGCTCAAATTTCTGTACATACACACAAGAGCACCATGATTAAGGACGTTGTCTATACATGTCTTCTATAACAAAGAGAGTGTTATGTATCTGTTGGCAGCTCTTTGAGGCTACAGAGTGTGGCAATGGGTACGTAGAGGTGGGAGAGGAGTGTGACTGTGGAACAAGGATGGTGAGTTCATATACACCATTATTACCACATACGATTGCAATAGCACATATAAATCATTCTCCTTTGAAATGCATTCGGAAGTGTCATTCTTGTTATTAGCCACAGGATTATAGCACTGTGTTCCAATACAGTATGTAAGCACATGAAAAATGGATGAGAATGGTAAGTGTGTGTGTGTGTGTGTGTGTGTGTGTGTGTGTGTGTGTGTGTGTGTGTGTGTGCTTTTTCTGGAGCAGGAGTGCTATAAAGACTGCTGTAAGAAGTGCTCTCTGTCTAATGGTGCTCACTGCAGCGATGGGCCATGTTGCAACAGCACCTGCCTGGTAAGAGCTCATCACTTCCTGGTCCCTCATTCTCTTAATGGTGGATTGGGTAGGAAAAAGCTCTAAAGGCATCCAGGCCTTATTTATCTTACTTATTAAATTACAGAAATAATGAATATGGTACATGCTCAAATGATTGGATAACCCTACAGGTTCCAGCAACTTTGGAAATGTAACTTAAATTTAACTTGCGGGACATTTAAAAAACTTCTGGGACCATTTTTTTTTTCTTTTTTTTTCTTCTTCAATTCTATGATCAGAATCACATATATGGTTTCTTTCATTTTAGTGGCCTGTTTTATGACATTTATTTTTATTTTATAATTATCTGTAGGTTTTATTTTCTTTTATTTAAGATGCATACTTTCATTTATGTATGTTTTATTTAATCTTGCTGGATTCTATTCTCTATTATCATTTCCATGTGTAGTGTTTTGCTCCCAGTTGTAATCTCTTATTGGGTTTTATTTTTTTATTTAAATTTTTTTACTTTGTTGTTATCTGCTGGGCCCCTCTTAAAATGAAGCACTAGTCTCAGTAGGGCTTTCCTGCTAAGCATGTTTTAGGGGCGTGGCTTTGGAGGGCACACCGAAGGGAGGGAGCTGTATTTGTTTGGATTTTGAGTTTCAAAACAGCTACCTTCAGCTAACTTCTGCCGAAATTGCTGACTATATCTTTAAAAATAGATAACGGAAAAGCACAGATTCCTCATCCTTTGCCATTCTTACTCTAGTCGCTGAGAAAGCATAAATAAAAGAGCAATCTAATATTAAAAGGTAATGGCTCTACTGGCGTATCCATCCATCTACTCTTATCTAATTATTCCCCTCTTTTCTGTTCCGCAGTTCCTTCCAAGGGGCTACAGCTGCCGCTACTCTGTAAATGACTGTGATATTTCAGAGTCATGCTCAGGAGATTCAGGACAGGTTACTGTTGCTCACTCTCGCACACGCATGCGCACACCAAAACAAATCTCAAACATGCACGTCTTTTCTTGTTCATGTCTTCACCAAGCTGGATGCTTAGGGAAAATAATGAATGTAACGAAAGATGTCTTTTGTTCTACAGTGTCCTCCAAACCTCCATAAGCAGGACGGATACCCCTGTCAGCTCAACCAGGTGAGGTGTTCAGCGTCAGAGTTCTCAGAGTGTATATGAGCTGTCTTTCTTTGAAATATGGTGCAGTGTACAGAGTGATGCAGGTGTTTCCAGGCATGCTGTTCCTCGCAGATGATATAGCAGCACATGTGCTTTAAGCTTTTCACCAGAGCTGCCACTTCTTGCTGCACCTTTTGCTGCTCCAGGGCCGTTGTTATGGGGGTGAATGCAAGACTAGAGACAGCCAGTGCAAGTACATCTGGGGTCCAAGTGAGTTACGGAAACACAGACGAAAATATCAGTCAGAGTCCAATGCAAATACTGACCATGCCACTGGAACATAATGTGCTCTGTCTGTCTCTTTCAGAGGCGGGAGGCTCAGAGAAGCACTGCTACGAAAAGCTGAACACTGAGGGGACGGAGAAAGGGAATTGTGGGAAAGATGGAGAGAAGTGGATCCCCTGCAGCAAACAGTAAGTGCCATTAACTCATGATTTTGCATGTGCTCAGAAGTTTGTACAAATAAAAAAAAAAAACGTACACCTTGTGCAACAATCTTGACATGTTTGTATAAAATAAAAAAAACCTGTTTTGAATGATCTCCATCCCCAGTGATGTGTTCTGTGGGTACCTGCTGTGCACCAACATTGGTAGAAACCCCAGGATTGGCACGCTGAAAGGCGACATCACCCCCACCACTTTCAACCATCAGGGACGATTGGTAGACTGCAGGTCAGTACCACTGGGTGTCCCCAAAAATAAAAGCGCTCCTCAAAATCAACCAGATTTATTGGAGTCCTAATCGAACCAAGTTTATGGATCTGATTAAGGGCTTCAGGTGCACCATAGAAAATATTGACTCCACGTGTTTTAGGAACTAAACTCTGCAGGGCTTTATATCTACAAGACTAGGTCCTCATTTATCAGTGGTGTGCACACACAAATTTGTGTATAAATTGTGCAAAATATGGGATTTATCAAAACTAACATTTGCGTATGTGTGCGGATATTTATACAAAAGCTTTGACCATACTTACGCAACGCACCGAGTGGTGGAAGCGTCCTATATTTAGAAACCCTGTAAAGAGATGTTTACATATTTTATATGATTAATTATGGGCGTGACTATTTAAAGAATCAGCGTGTGCTAGATATATAATGTGTGCGATAGATATAGTGGATATACAATTTCACGCAGGAGTCATCCATCCTTATTAGCAAATTAAATAATGATTCTAATGAATAGTGGTAATAATAATGACAATATTGTACAGATTCTAGAAAGCTCAGATGTGTTGCACAGTTCCAGGAGAATGCAATGTGAAAAAGATGTGCGGTAACCAGAGGATTTCAGGTTTTAGTCTACAAACACGTCAGTGTTATTGAAGACTCGCAGTACGTTTATAAAGCTCTAAATCTATATGTCTTGTCTTCTTTCCTTCTGCATGCCACCTCATGTTCCTCACTTTTCCTTCTCGTCCGTGTTTGGATTCGTCTCTCTCCGCTCTCTCTGTCAGCGGTGGCCGTGTGATCTTGGATGATGACACGGATCTGGGTTACATGGAGGAGGGGACACCGTGTGGCCCCTCCATGATGTGCCTTGAGCGGAAGTGTATGCCCATCTCCTCCCTCAACCTCACAATCTGTCCTTCTGGGCCCAACGGACGTGTGTGCTCTTCACACGGAGTGAGTCGCTACGTTTACCATGCCTCTAATCCACCTTTGGTTTTTTTTCCTTCCAGACACAGTCCTGGGGAGCTTACATATTTTCTGATCTAATACATTTGATTTTTTATTTCTTTATAGTTCCTAGTTAGCTGATGAACACTAAACAAAGCAAGAAACGGGGTCCAAAGGACTACTCTAAACACTTTAACCTACCTGCAGACCAAACTAACGTGCTTCCAGCTTCATGTTCCTCATTTTTCTCTTGTTCCGAATTTTTATTCTTGGTGCATCACTCTGGTAATGAATTTAATTAGAGATCAAAAATAAGCTTATTTTCTGTGTTTGCTGAAACAAGTTGCTTAATTATCTCCAACCTTGCTAACCATTTGAGTTCTCTTCAGCTGAATCAGCTTCAATTATAGTTGCACGAATGTTAATGAATGCATTCTATTGTGCAGCAGAGAGAGCCCACCCTTCTATTTGCAACATGGTTTTGATGTTCCTTCATTTCCATTTTTTCCCCCACGCTGTTGAATGGTTCTTATGTTGCCAAGGCGCTAAACAGCTGCTATGCTAATGTCGTGGATATCTGATAGGAGTCTGAAACATTGGGCAGATAGTTAGGCTGTCTCTTGCTTAGGTTTCACGCCAGACCCTTCTAAATTCCTGTTCCCCCTAATCCCATCTGTGTTGTGAATGGAGGATCTTTTTTTCCTGTATTTATCCTTTATTCTCAGGTGTGCAATAATGAAGCCACGTGCACCTGTGACACCACCTGGGCCGGCACAGACTGCAGCATGCACGACCCGCCAAAAGAACCACCCGCCGTTGAAGACGAGGGTCCCAAGGGTTTGTGATCTCTCCTAGTCTTATTTCCATTCCGCACAGACAGTAATAACATGTGTTATTTGCAGTGATACCCAAATATGGACCCTCAACCACATACTCAATCCAAGTCACCTCTTCAAATTGGGCTTCCCCATGACAAGTCACAGGACTTGTACAGATACTGGTACATGTGCATTCTTAGCATGGGGCTTTAACTTACGTTTTCTCTTCTGAATCCCCCCTATTTCCTCTGCGCAGTGAGTGTGGCCACTAACAGGCTGATAGGGGCAGTGGCAGGGACCATTCTGGCCCTGGGGGTGATTTTTGGAGGCACTGGGTGGGGAATAGAGTAAGCACTTCTTATCCCTTTCAACGCCACTCCCCCAACGAGCGGGAGATCTTGTGACCCCTTGTTTAAGTGTTTGTGTGTTCTCCTCCCAGTGGCTTTTGTCCATCGTGGATGTCGTGCCTGTGCCATGTGATTGATCGGTGTTGTGTAAGCTGCTGGATCGATCAGTAAATACCATTTTCTCCCTTTCCTTGACTGTAATCACTATGGATATTATCATTATTATGTGTGATGAAGTGTTGCAGTGCTCTCCTTTCTGGTCCATGTGGGGCATTTACACACAGAAAAGAGAATATAAGAAAGGAAAATGAACAGTGATGTAGAGAAAGGGTGAGGAAGCTGACGAGGAGTATGAAGATGTAGAATTTTGACCAGACAAGCCTAGTTATGTACTGAACTACTCTGAATGTAAGCAGGTCATGAGCGTGCAGAAGCACCATCGCTCCTTGTGAGTGTGTCTGTGCGTCAGTTGCTCAAATTGTGTGTGTGTGTGTGTGTGTCTATGTTTCTGTATGTGTGTAAGTGTGTGAGCACAGATGTTTCATGTAGGCACAAGTGTAATTTTGTGGTACATCGCCGCTAAGTTGATTGGATATAAGGCAATTTTTTTGGCCAGAAATAATCGCACCTACGCTGCCATGGGTGGAGCGGCGCACCAGAGGGTTGTTAGAGACGAGGAATTAGTGTGTCTTAGCGTGCTCAAAACATGAGTGAACACCCACAAAAGCGCACAAGAAGAAAAAAAAACCCGACATGTGTTGTAAGTTCTGTCAGCCAGACGGTTATTTCCACTACTAAAATATCAGCGTGAAATCTAATTGTATATATCAATACGAAAGTGTCACTGCGCTGTGCAGCCAGAGCACACTCAGTTTCCAGGAGTTTATTTCATTGGATAATGCAGCACTCCTAACCACACATTACGCCGCTCTTTGCCAGGTCTGCGCCGATGGTCACGGAAATTCCAAGAATATACAGTGCTGCAATCTTGTGCCTTATTTTTGCGCTTGCACAAAGCATGATTACAAAAATAGGGTCTTGAGTTTCTTATGAGTGTGTCTGTGCGTCATTTGCTCAGATTGTGTGTGTGTGTATGTATGTGTGTGTAAGTATGTGAGTGTGGTCTTGTCAGACCTCCAGGCACTGTTAATATGTCTAAGTCACTAAGGCATGGTGCCCTTAGCTGTTGCCTTGTGGATTTCTAATGGTTTATTACTTCAGCAATGTGTGCCACACCCCAACCACCAACATCAACATGCTATATACCAGTGATAAGTTTTTGTTTATTACTCTCCTATGTCCTCATACAGACATTGAAGTTTGTACCGCCTAGATTATATCCAAGACACACTGAGAAACTTACCAAGCCTCTCTAACACCCAGTGCTGCAGCAGCCACACAACCGAGCTGTCAATGAAGAATATGACATCCTCTTGCATTTCATGTGTAAAAGCCTTGCGTGCTGTGTGTACTGCCCTACACAGCTTACGTCATGTCTCTCTCCCATCATGCCCCTCTGCAGGTCCTAGCGCCACCAACCTTATCATAGGCTCCATCGCGGGGGCCATCCTGATGGCAGCCATAGTGCTGGGGGGGACGGGATGGGGATTTAAGTAAGAGTCACACCGCATGCTTCTTACTGCCTGCCTGCCTGGTACAGGCTAACACACACGAAAACACACATGCACACACATAGCAGCAACACACACACATCAGGGCCTGAGCTTCTGCTACAGATAGATTACATAGCATAACAAGCAAGGGAAGGAGTATTTTAGGCCCCACTTATGAAGACGTGGGCTAAAAGTGAGGTTATCTCCGTTATCTTTAACTTCATTATTATAGTATTCTTATAATAATTACAAGTCTTGTAATCGATGACTAGCTAATAGTAATCTATAACCTGCTAAAAGCATACTTGGGTAATATGTCACTACGGCTGGTTTATTAGCGCAAAACATATATTTGCTATGACATGCCTCTAATGAAGACAAGGTATCATGTAGTATATACCATATTTTAAAATGAATGAATGATCAATAAACCCTGTAATCCCATAAAGGTAAATTGGCACAATGAATCAATACTTCATGCGTTATTCCCTTCTACAAATAGATTTGGGATTGGCTAAGCCTCTGCAGACTGTAGCAGAACCTCCAGAAAACTGGCCCAACGCTTGAGATGCATGCGTGCTAAATGATAAAATAACAGTTATGAATTATGATGCTATTGAAAAGGCAGATTGATAAGTTGATGGTAACAAAAGGGAAGATGTTAAGTAGCAATATTTTCTCTCTTATAAACAAGATGTGTAAAATTGATATATAATTTTAATCCAGTTCATAATATATCAACCAAAATGTTCAATTGATAAAACTGTCACATTGGATCTTTAAATGGATTTGTAATGCCTTTTTTTTTTAAAGACATGTTAAATTAATGTAGACTCTTAAATTCATAAAATGTGTTCATGGTAAAAGAGTGCAACTTGATATTTGACAGGAAGTGCAACACTGTTAGTGGGCTCACTAGCTAGCTAACTTTAGAAGTTATATATCGGTCTAAGGGACTTAGCTCACTTCAGCATGCTGGTCTGCACATAGCATCTTGACCGAGGCCACTGAGGGTTTGTGCATGCGGACTGGCACCAACAAGGCAGAGCTACAACAGGATGCTGTGTATCAGAGCATTGCACAAAGGCCAAGCTCACCTCGTTGGGCGGGAGGGGACGGTTTTCCTGGGTTTTTGGGGGAGGGGACATTGGTTTTTGGGGTCAGGTTTTGATTTTTTTGAGAAAGTGGGGGTGGGATGACGAATTTCTGACCCGCTCTCCTCGCCGTGACCTCTCTCTCAATCCCTTCCCCTTCCGTTGTCTGAAAGGGTGAGAGTATGAGTGAAGAGGGGTGGAGGTTGTGTCGTAGGCAGCCTTTGTACCATGGCTGGCCGCTACGCCTCTCTCTAACCTCGTGGAAGGCCCTGGGCCCCCCCTGAAAACCTAGAACAGAGCAAGACCCCTCACCCCCCCACCCGGACTCGCCCGACACTGCTGCCTTTACTGCCTGCTTCACTGAGACCTGGTACAGACACACGCGCTGCACCGCACCTGCATGCTTCCCCCGAACCTTCTCCTCTGTCCCCCCCCCCCACACTCAGCGATAGTGGCGTCTCCCGCCTAACCTCTCTGTGGACAGGTGCATGTTAAACTGCTGGGATGCCCCACATCACGCCATGCTACGGGGAGATTGTGTCAATCCTCCCTCTGTCGTTGTGGTTCTTGTTGCCTTTCTTGTTGTCGCTGGTAGTATTGTTCGTCGTCGTCGTTCATGTTGTGGGTGTGAACATCCTGTACTGGCCCTCGGTGTTGTAGACTGTTTACTCCCTTTTTTTGTGTGTGTCAGTGTTCTTTCCCAGGAGGTAATGTTGTTTTTCCATATCCTTCTTTGTCTTTCTAATTCACACTCAGTAGGAGGGACACTTCTACGTCCACTCCAATTGCACAGGATGGCCACTTTTACTCAAAGCAACCCAACAATGTTGTTAACAACTAATATTCACATGAATAATGTTGTAAAATATATGAGACAGAAATGTGTTAGCTCTTTTAAATTAAGATCAAGACGTCCAACTCTCTTTGTCAAGTTCGATACAAATAATCACTCATACGTGATTGCTTTTATTTGGTGGTTGCTGGGTTGCTCGGGTTTAGTGGTTAAGTTCAGTGTCCAAAAAGAGCTGTTGTGGTGTATGTTGATGTTTCTGGCATTGCCTGCACTAACTCCTGTACCTTCTGTTCCCTCTGCGTTTGCCCACGCCACCAAGAAACGTCAAGAAAAGACGGTACGACCCCAACGCCAGTGCCATCTAAAGGACTGGAGACTTCAGCCTTGCCTGGTTTCCCTCTGGCTTCTGAAAGTAAGCTACCTGCTGGACTGTACCCTCTACTGCTGCTAACAGCCAGTTAGCTTTACTTAAACACAAGAAAAAGAAAAAAAATCAAGGAAGAGACAAAGATCAGTAGAATGTTTCACCCAAAGTCATGTACCCAAAGCCTGCCCCAGTCCCCTCCACTCTATCATGACCTTTGAACCATTACCCAGATGAAGATGGGTGTGTGTTCCTGTTCCTGTTCCTGACTTCCTGTTTTGATTTTGGCATGACCACCCTGGCTGTGGCACTTGCATGGCAGTGGAGGGTCACCAACTCAAAACAAAAACAAAATGGAGAACAAATATTCCTAAAGAAGAAGAGCAATCTAGAGATGAGCCTACATTGAATATGCTGCATCGATCATGGAATCATTGCCAGGTGGGACTCCCTTCTAGTGGTCTTAAGGCCTGAAGCTTCAAAATAGAAAAAAAAAAAAAAACCTCTTACAATTTAGAGACAAAGATGGGATTTTAGTCTCCGGGTCTCAACGTTGTTTTACATGGACATGGATTTAAACTGCTTTTTCTTTCAAGTTTCAGCATGTTTGCATTGCAGGCGTTTTCTGCCAAATTAATGGAAAAAAAGGAAAACCAAACGAAGACAGAGCATCCAGAAATTTGGCCAACGGCTTTCATATTCTGCTTAATGAGTTCACCTCAAATCCCCCACACATGCACAATTAATTATATATGCCTGGTAACGTCAATAACTGCTCCCCTTATTACTTATTATACTGGACCGCCCTGTGCGGTGTGTCTTATCGGCTAATCAGAGAGCTGCATGAAAAAACTGCACTGGGCGCGGAGCCATGTGAAGCCTGCCACGCTTCTTAAGGTAACTGCATGTCAAAGGAAAAACAGTTAACTTTTACTTACTATGCAAAGGGGAAATGTCGCACAAACCCTATGGATCGGTACCATAGTGAAATGATACTAACAATGAAATTGACTCATGCTATCATTAGGCAGTCTTTTATATGCTTGGCCATAACTATGTTGGTCTTTTAAATAAATTACTTCTAACTATTTCAAATGAATGTTTCAAGGAGAACCTCAGCTTCTAAAAATTGTTTGTTACCTTTCTTTGTCATACTTGTGGGACAGAAGAATACAACAACTTGCGAGTAGTCAGTACTAGGCTATTGATTGGATTGGGCAGGGTTTCATTTGGGGTTTTTAGGGGTTTTCTCCACTGATTTAGGGCACCTGAATGTCCATTCCGATCTCCTTAATCCTTAACATTCATCCCATTTTCCCATGGAAACATTGACCGAAGAATAAAGAACTTAACAAAAAACAATTCGAAAAGTCTTTTTTCCATCTCTGGAGTTCACATAATCAATCAGGCTGAAGGACCCCTAATTAAGAGATTAAAAATTACAAAAATAAGAAGAAATCTAAACAATAAAGTATAATTTGCTGTGCTGCTTAATTAGTGACTTGCTACTGCATAGGTATGTAGGCAAAAACATACCTATGCATTCTTTTTGGCTCTACTTCCAGTGCTGAGGAATGGGTGAAAAAAATTTAAGTAATATTTTATATTTTTATATCAACATGCAATAAATAAAAATGACGAACTACAGTACTTGCAAAATCAACCCTCAAAATCACAGCAATGTTTTTAAACAAATGCATTTGAGATCAAGCGACAAAATAAAAAATTAATAACCACAGTACTTAATAAATAGGAAATGAACAATAAAAACATTTAGGTTTAACACAATGTTTAGGTTAATCTGCATTTATGTATTTCACAGACATGCAAAAAGAGCACGGGCTACTCTCATAAGGACATGTACATGTCACTTCTCATAAGTGTACATGTTCGGATAAATGTGAAAGTTGACAGCAAACCTTTCCCTTTCTGATCTTTTTGGGTGGGGATGGTGCGTGTTTTTGCACTTGGAGAAGGGACACTGTGGACGAGGAATTACCTTTTCTTGTACACAGTGCCAGGGATTATAAATTCCTGGACAGCTGGAGTCCACCACAGTTGAATGATTTCCCTGCTTTAACACAACCAACTAAACCCAGTAATTAACCGATGAGTTGAATAAGATGTTCCTGTACTGGCCCTGCAGGACTGAAATTGATGACCTCTGAGTTATATAAACAGACAATTGGCTCTGTGACAACTATTCTGAAGTAGCTGTGGGTTAAGTGGCATGGTAATATGAAATGATCAGGGGTTGGCAATTAGTGGGTACAACCAAATAGCCTACCATTTAACAGGCCTCAAATACTAATATTGGTGTTTCCACACAAGGAATATGTGAATAGCCTGCTCATTCACGCAAACACACCAGTAAAATCAATAAGGCACGACTGTCTGAGTGTTCATTGGGAGATTGCATGTTCAAATCCCGACAATGCCATATTCATTCACAATTTATGCTCTCTGGTAGGAACAGTGGCATACCATGCTTACCTGTCATTCACAGTGACGCTGGCTTGCCAATAGCAGGAGTCTGTCGGTTCACATAAACAAAATAAGGCGGTTAGCACTGTCCTCCGAGCACGCCGAGCTTTGACGCATGACTCCGCTAGCGGGTGGGAATTGGCAATGACTAAAACTGAGTAAAAATTTCCCCACACAATATTTAATGGGTACTGGAAGTCTGGGATGCGAATTGCAAAAACCCAATGGCTTCCACTGAAATTAACATAATTTCTAAAGCCAAAGACAAAGGTTCCTGTTTCATTGGTGGCCAAATAATCTTGCTAGGTGGCACACAGATTTGGCAAGCGGGCCGCTATTTGCCGACCCCTATTCTAGGTCTGGTGCTGGTGAAGTGAACGATCTGAGAGAAGTAACAAGATGAAATACTGATTCTCCAACTCCTCCTGCTGCCTGTAACAGTGCCTCTCTCTGACGAGAACTGAACCCTGCATAGCAAGAGAGAAAACAACCAAATATAAATAAAAATGCATGTTAGCTGCGTTACGTTACACTCAAATATAAAAAGGATAATGGGAGAGCCTGGAAGGCCAGATTTTATAGAGATACACTGTGAACGAGTATTCAATCCTAAGCCATATCAGTATATAAAGAAAAAAAAAAAAACACTCCCCACCTACACGTGTACCGTTTCTTCGCTCTGAGGACGTGCATCATCCCATGTTTAAATGTGTATAGTTACGAATATTAAAAAATAAATAAAAGCTGTGAAATAAAATGGGAAAAAGCCACATGAAGTGGCAATGTAGGAAGAAAGCAGTCCCCTTGTGTGCAAAACCACTGTACTAAATGATGTGATTTCCTTGATTGCCCTTAAGTGTCACCCGTTACAAAAATGATTACAAAAAATATTGGATATTGGAAAATGAAGTGTCTCCTTAACAAAAGGGTTTCAACTGCTTCAAATGTAAAACATGAGGGGGAGAGTATATATCATTTCAATGCAGCAAATCCAGGTGAGAGTTGAGGTATGGAGGAAATGTCAGAAATTCTCATTAAAAATATACACACATTCACCCTGTACACTTGCCTGCTTGTGTGGACAGAAGTAGTGCACCCTGAAGTCTCTGCACCAGGTCACAGAGCTCCTCCTCTTCCTCCTCATCCGAGTTATCTGCCACACAATCCTCCACTTGGACAGACGCCTCTAAAAGTGGATATTCTCTGATAAGCTCTTGTCTGTCTAGATGTGGCTCCTCCTCCTCCTCCTTCTTCTCCAAAGTCATACCTTCAGACTCTTCAACAAGTTGGACCTCCATCTTTGTCTCCATCACACAACTTTCTGTAACTACTAAATCGGTATGACCTTCCTCTTGCACCTGATGAAGAGTTTCATCTTGTTCTTGTTCTTTCTCCCCCATCTTCTCTTCTCGCTCCTCGCCTTCCTCTGTCTCCGTTTCATGATACTGTGGCGCTGTGGTGGAGCTGGTGTGTGAATCCGAACTCTCGGATGCTGTCCACTGTTTTTCACTCGTGTCATCTCTGTTGTGTTGTTGTGGAGGAGGCGTGTGGATGTCACTGCCAAACTCATCTCTTCCTCTCATACTCATTGCCTGTGCAGGATAACAGTCAGGAATGTTTCGCCATTTAACCTTTATGTTCTGTTCAGCTCAAAATGACGCATTACATTTTTACTTAAAGTGGAACAATACTAAAAAATGAATTTCCCAAGTCAAACTTTGTGTTTGGCTTGAGAGTAACAATGTGAAATAAAAGTGTTACTAAGTGGCCAAAACAAAAGGTTTGGATTTTTAGTGGGTATCCCATGACCTCCATCTTTTATTGACAAACACACCAGCCATCAAAAGTAACCCCATGGATGTGAAGGAGTGCCTATTTTCATAAATATGTTGATATTGCTAATAACAGATGAAGGTAAGATATATTGGTTTAAAGGAATACTCCAGTGTATTTCAACCTGATCTATATCTACCGCATCTGTAGCATATGTGCGATTACCACAAATATTTTGAGTAAAGAATGGAAATCTGTTTACTTGAAACTCACTTATAATGGAAGTCTAAGGGCAGTTGTTGGGCCAGGCAATAAACGTTTACTACGTAAGACGTATTTTTGTCAAAGGTATTTCCTAAATAACGCTCTAATTCTGTATAAGCCGTCCTTTCAGAGATTCGACTACTTTTTCAGAGGAAAGAAATTGTGGTTATAAGTGACCAATGTGTGGCTCTGATGGTGCATAGATACCACAAAACCTTTGAGCGAGCATATAAATAAATAAAAAGCGGAATTACTTTTTACAGTATTGAAATTTGGATAAAACTACATAAGAACAGCTTTGGTAAGAGATTCTCTCATGTCAGTCTCATCCTAAGGCTGTTGTAATTTTTCATTCGCATCATATAGTTCCTAATTCAACAACTGCCCTTAGACCTCCATTATAAGGGAGTTTTGAGTAAACAGGATTAACTTTTTTTTTCAGTACACGGAAACGTCGAAATTCTTATCTGTGGTCGGCTAAAAAAAACGCTGGTGTATTCCTTTAATGAAAAGATGGGACACCCCGTGCTAAGTAGTGAAGAGAACATGAAGGTTAAAAAAAAAAAAAAGACTAGGATACGCAATAGTTAAACTTGGGCTGCAGGTGTCATTATCCCTAACTGGAATCATGGTCACCATATCTCTCCCTCTCTCCTTTTTTCTCTCTCTCCGTTTCTCTCCCCTCACATGTCGGACTTGTCCCAGTTCCTGCTCCAGCTGCTGGTTGTGCTGGATCAGCGCCTCCATGGTGGTCTCCAGCTCTGTGCACCTGTCCTCCAGAGAGTCATGTTCTGACTGTGCAGCTACTTTCCACACCTGAAACTCTTTCTCCAGGAGCCTTTTGATAAAGCACACACACACACACAATAAGTGTTAAACATGGTCCTTTGCATGTGCTCTATCAAATATACTGAATCCAAAAGCAATCCTACCAGTTATCTCTCTGCATGTTCTCCATGGCTTTTTGCGTGATGCTTAGGTCTTTTTGGAGTAGTGACATCTTCCTCTGTACCACACACAATTATCATCAGCCACATCAGTGAAAATAAAAGTACAGAACACACCTCTGGAATGTACAAAAGTTACCTGAGGCTGTGTGTCAGACTCATCTGTCTGAAGAGATTTGGACTCCTTTTCAAGCGGAAGAAGAGGTGGAGGTGGAGGAGGAGGAGGAGGAGGAAGAAGATTTTCAGAGATGCTGACGTCCAAACCTCCAAGAATATCCACACACTCCTGCTGCTGCAGCACTGAAACATGAGCACTGAGGGGAAAGAGTATACTTTAATGAATGAATACATACATTAATGAATATGCACACACACACACACTTTTCCTGTACCTGTCATGTGGCTCTTCATTAGATCCAGCTATAAGGGCTGTCCTCCTCTCCATCTCTCTCCTGGTGTAGCGCCGGGGCAAAAGAGCATGGCGGGCGCTGGACGCCAATGATGCCATCGATTCCTTCCATGAGGGCTGGTGAAGCACAATAATACCGAAGTTACCATAACAGATGATTTGGTCACATGGGAATTATATAGGATGCGACTCAGTGACTCTTTCCACAAGATGGAGCATGACATTCCACAGGTATAACTCACATGAGAATTATGCAGGATACCATGCCAACAGCTAGGCACTGTATTAAAGTCATTGTAGTAGTTTGCTAAGTGTAATCAAATGGTTAATGCACCGGCAACAGTACCTGAGTGCAGAACTCTAGAACTGGATGGGACGGCTTGTGCTTCCTTGTGCGTCTCTCGGTCAGGAAACAGTTTTGGCACAGGTGCACGTTGAGGCACTTCAGACACCGATACCTGTAGAGAGATCACACCTGGCAGAGGTGAACAAATACAGAGTCACAGCCACTCACAATACACACGCACTCATCTCTGAAGCCCCTTTCACACTTGCATTATCAGGAAGTGTGAACGCAAGACATAGTCGAAATCCTAGGAAGATTGACAAGACCTAGTATAATTCTGAGAAATTATTGAAAGGGCTCATGTGCGAACAGAAGCCAGTACATCACCGGGAAAGACGATGACGTCTTGATGATGTATTTATCCTACTACGCACTGAGACCTTTTGAGGCGGCTGATTTAAAACATTAGCACAGTAGCATGACAACAGGACGAAAGCCTGAAATCTACTAAGAAGGAGAACAGGAGTGATGGCTGGAAATTTGAGTGATTCAGAAATGAAGGCTCTGTTGGCCATTCATGCCGAGGATGAAATTCTTTGTTAAATGATTAGCACAGTCCGGGATGTGTAATTTACGGGCAAATTAATAGCAGACTCAAGAGAATGTGCCGTAAGTAGACAGAAGATGAAGGTGATATATGAACCTGAGTGTTTGAAATGTCAATTTAGCCAAATACATTGTATATGTGGGATTTGTTATACGGCACATCCTGTGTAACGAGACCTCAGTGGCAAATGTGAATGTGTGCATTCTGGTAAAATAACGTTTGAAGGCAGCTCGTTTAAATGACACAAAGCCTAAATATTACCCTTAACGGTATGCCAATAATGGCCCGGGTTATTAGTTGTTTGCGTGCCAAATGTTCAGCAGCCCAGACACCCACATATACTTTAAATGAAAGCATGGGACATACAGTAGCACATATGTAATGTATCAGTATTATTATACTGAATTGTACAGTGTGATGTCTCCCATTACAAAAAGAAAATACAGAAAAGGAAAGCAAGGCACATATCCATAATTTATGCATGCAGACACACACACACACACACACTCATACGCACCTGAGGCCTGTGATGGGTAAGGCCTTGCAGGCGTGACAGCGCACTCTGTGCTGCACTGCCTCGCTCACTGAGAGCCTGTAGAGGGTGGAGAGCCACAGCAGCAAACGAGGCTCCGACTGCAGCCAGCTCACAAAGTGCTCCTCCCCTGCGCTCGCACTAATCACCTAGGTAAAGACAAAAACACAATGAGCGTCTCGGTGTATCTGTGTCTGTATGTCTGTGTGTGTAGAAGGAGGAGAACATACTCCTTTAAAGCAGGACTGGATTGCAGCCTCCACAGGACCGAACACGTGGCTCTCCTGAACCACGGCCGGTACCTTAACAAGCAGCAAAAAGCTCAGTTTAGACTTCAGCCGATGATTAGTATGGATTACTTCATACAACATATCCTCATGTAGCATCTTTCATACAGTACTTCACAGGATATCTTATGATAATTACCCTGCAATGACAGGGTGTTCATATCGAAAGCTAATGATTTCGAGTCAGCATGTATCACATCACGTAATATTTCATATCCTAAAATAGCGTCATTTATAGATTATTTGATAGGATATTTTATTATATTCAATCTTTTGGGCCAGTGGACAGAATAGCAGAGGCTATCTTTAATGCTATGAGACTTGAGACCTGCACTGTCAAACCAACCACACTACTATAGCTTTGCTAATGTATCCTGTTTATCCCATCCTGATTTTACGTACAAATTCAAACAAACAAAGACGATGTGGTTGGATTTCATTTCATTTCCTCTGAAGTCGTAAAAAGAAGGTACGAACATCAAGTTGAGTCATGCAAATTGTTACAGATTTGCGCGACACCGTGTTGGTTTACGCTGACACAGTGTGTACTGTGTAATTTCCCATACTGTCCTGTGCGATTACAGTATTGTCCTGCATTTACCATTCTACTGTAGGTATACACAGTGCACTCATTTTACACTTCTTTAAATGCTTTATGTAGTATTGTGTGCAGAGCCCATGTATTGTGTGTATATGTTGCACTATGGTCCTGGAAGTATGATATTTCATCCCACTGTACACAGTACCAACCAAAAGTTTGGACACACCTACTCATGGAAGGGTTTTCTTTATTTTTCACTATTTTTCACATTTTCTTCATTTTGGATGTGTTGGAGCTTGGATTATGTAACAATCAAGGGCCTTTGACAGGATGATATATGTCAGTGTTTTCTAATGTCTTTGGTTTCCCACATTCACACTACAACGCAAAAATACTGTTTTCAAATTTTGAAAATTATGATCTTACCAAAAGTTCCATGTCCTTTCAACACATTTAATGCTGTTGCCTTTTCTTTGTACAACTGCATAGTGTAATGATCATAATTCTCATTATCCAGTGTCGCCCAGAAGAGGATGGGCTCCCTTTTGAGTCTGGTTCCTCTCCAGGTTTGTTCCTTATTCTATCTCGGGGAGTTTTTTCTTGCCACTGTCGCCTCTGGCTTGCTCATTAGGGATCTAGATCTACATCTAAATTTCTGTAAAGCTGCTTTGTGACAGTGTCTATTGTTAAAAGCGCTATGCAAATAAAATTGAATTGAAAATGTGTTTTTGGTGGTCGAAAACACCATTTCAGTGTGGACAGTCCAGAATGGAGCTAAACACATGCATTTTCAAATATATCCGTGTTTTTGTGGACAAGAACTTCTTCAAAGTAGCCTTGATGACGGCTTTCCACACTCTGAGCTTTCTCTCAACAAGCTTTGTGAGGGCGCCACCTGGGAAATTCCCACATAGCTGCTTTTCCTTCACTCTCTGGTCCAAATCAACTCAAACCATCACTCTGGAGTTGACTGTGGAGGACAGGTCACCTTATGTAACTTCACTATTTATACTTGTTTTAGAAGCAAATGTCAAGCATTTACCATAAGCCTTTATATTAAAATGTCTTTAAGATCACGAAACTTCTGACTGGTACTATACGTGTATATACCGTAGATGACAATATAAATCGCCTTGACTTGATGTAAAACAAAGCTAGGAAACTGAACTTATAGACTGTATAGTGTGTTTATTATCCTTCTGCATGGAAAATGGTTCCAAAATCAAACTTTGAATGAGTCTCACCTGGCTAAGGTCGTCCAGAAGGACCCTCAGGCCCCTGCGGCTGACAGAGGCGCCCTCTGTGCCTTGCCTCCCGCTGCAACTAACAGCCAACTGGAACAGAGCTGCAAGAAAAACAAAAGAAAGCGACTCTGAACAGCTCACAGCTATCAAGACTGCAGGCAAAATCTTAAAGCACACCCAGACAAGTTCACTGAACTAAAGAAACTACAAAGAACCTTGAGTGTGTGTGTGTTTCTGTGTTTCTGTGCACCTTTATGTGTGTCAGTGGTAGGTGTGTGCCAATATTAAATTAATATAAAAATTGCCAAACCTTCTATTATTGTTGACAATGTAACTGTATGTTTACCTGTATCTGTCTTGTTGGGAAGCATTTTTAAATACAGTTAGCAGTCTATGAACACAAATCCAAACAGAAATGAAAAAGCTGCCTACCTAAGCAGCCTCCTAGGAACCAAATGCAGGGGTAAAGATGGTATTTTTAAGTGATAACAATATTGTACGTGTAACGTAACCAATTATTGGCACTAGTCTGTGGGAAGACACAAGTGAATATAACACGCATGATCCTGACCTCTGTGTTTGGCCGAAAGCGTGTCTCCTGAAAGGACTATCAGTGCAGCCTCCACAGATCTGAGAAGGACAAAGCCAGTCTTCTCCCTACAAGAGACAGTACAAACCCTCCAAAACTAAATGCGCACATGACACATGCATATGCAAGCAAACTGAACAGGTAGATAGCTCTTCTCACCTGTCGTACAGTTTGAAGAGAAGTCTGGCAGTCTGTTCTGTGGCTTCTGGTACCACCTGACCAGGAAATTTCCGTAAGACAGCCTGGAAGAGCTGTTCTAGGCTCTGCTTCAAATTTTCCTGGGAAAGATTCCCCGAGCCCCCTACAGCCCAGAGAGCGGGGCGCAAATCCCGGACCAAGACCATATGCACTGGAACAACGACATAACAATAACTAGGGATGCAGTAAATGTTTGGCCACCAAACATTGATGAATGATGAAGCAGAGCATTTTGACTGAATATCTCTCGCTGTTTTCGTTATTTTCCTGAATTAATGAAAAGGTAATTTCCTGAAGGTAATGAAAAAAAAAAACCTTAATCTCATAAACTTGTTCGAAATGAGTGTGTATCCACTGGGTCAAATTTTCTGCTGTGTTTAGTTATGCTCTTATTATGTCATAAATAGGCACAATGATAACAATTGCTTAATGAATAGTTTAAAGTAAAAATGGTTCATTAAACCATTATATTCGTGTTGCAAAAGGTTTTGCTCAAAGTTTATAAGATTAAGGTTTTTTCATTACCTTGTAATTTTGTAATTTGGTTTCACTGAAAAGCATAAACCAAAGCAAACTTGCTATAATTTCAGCAATGGTACAAAAAATTAGATAATAAATTTTAAAAAGGCTGGTATTTGGAATACTGCATTCAGTGTTCGAAACCAAAATTTGGCTTTGGACACGTTTTTATTTCAGTCTATCACTAATAATAACACACATATAACATGTATGTGAGTAATACTTTGCTATTGGCTGAAGAAAGTCATATATAAAGACACATAAACCATATATAATGTTTTTCTTCCAGGAAGAATGATACACCTATGATCATGAGTGTTATGTTACACTTAGAGATAACTGACTGTGGCATAGTTTCTGCAGGGAGCGAAGCTTCAATGCGGCACGGTAAACTGCAGGACGGACCTCGTTCAGACCCTCTGTAGGACAGAAAAACAGAAGCACAAATTAAAAGCAGAGCACATTATTCCAAAGGGGACAACATACAGCACCATACAAAACCAAAGAGGACACAAGGCCAGTGTTATAAAACACAATCGATGTAACATGAGGGATGGGGAATAGAAATGCATACAATAAAATCTCATTCTGTCAGTTGACCATGTCACACTCAGATACACACACATTAACGACTACCAGAGGACTCACAAGGCACATTCTTTTGCTATTAAATAGTAGAAACACACAAGCTTTCTTTCCACACATGCTGATACATTAATAAAGCAACCATTTAGCGCACTGGAGACACGACTAACTCACCGATTCCATCCAGATCCATTGCAGCCAGCTCTTAAATACAAGACTTGTTTTATTCATACGTTTACAGCTGTGACATTGACAATCAGTGCAATTTAAAGCTTCAGTAGGTACATTTTTGTTAAAAATAAAAATAGCATTATTAAGTCAGAAGAGAAAGAAATTGTCTAAAACAGGGGTCGGGATCCTTTCAGCTCGCAGAAACGAATAAAACTAAATAATTTGAGTTATTTTTTAAAGAGCAAAAGCAGAGTTTACATTAAAATGTGCTGGGTTTGTTATGTTAAAAAAATATCTTTCAGGGATTACACTACATTTTATTGTTGGTAGATGGCTAAAACAGCTGCACTTAAAAAAAAAAACGGTTACATTATGGTACACAGTGATAATTTATCACAAAATAATGCAGAAATTATCCCTCTCTTTTGCTCGTGTTGTCAAACACAATATGTGAGTTAATTCCTGCAGTTTGTCTTCATTCTATCAAGCATAGCGTATAGGATGTATCTATTCTCTCGCATGTATGATTTAGTTATATGCTGTTTCCATCGAGCTCACAGAGAGCTTTGTATTATTTAAATAAGCCTACAATACACAGTGCCTGTCCAGGCCCATTTTTCTGAATATGACAGCGAATATTGGAAAACACTTTGGTAGAGCCTCTGCCAACATGGTATCAAATAATAAAACAATTGTAATGCCAAAGATATGTTACTTAATACTCATTAACCAAGAGGAGATTCAAGAAATACTCTTAACTACAATGTAATTACAGTTCCATTTGATCATAACTGTGTGGACATGTCAGATTGCATATTGCTGCATAAACAACCGACAACAGTTGTGGAAAAGAGAGTAGGACTGACAAAAAAAACGCAAAGTAGAACACCTCGCCATGATCCCGCGTAAACTACTGCATTAAAAGTTGTGCACACAAAATTCTAGCTAGGTAGATGCAGTTTTGATCACGGTCGCTAATGACTGTGCAGACTGAGCCCCTACGATTTCTCTGGTTCAGGTAAAGCAAGTAGTTAACACACAATCCTAATTCCGAATCGTACATGGGGTTACCATCACCTACTCCCAATATAGTCCTGCCTCAAACCAGCCAGAAGAAAACGATGGAAAATAATCAGAAATCTATCAACTATTGTTCTTTCTTTTTAGTAGTAAGTTCACCCAAGAAGCCACAGCTAATAGTAATCATGAAAATAAGTTGGCATTTTAAAGCACCCTACTATTTCTTATCAAACTTACTGTGATTTGCTATGAAACATTGTGGATTGTAAAAGATAGGCTTAAAGAAAAAAAGGCCAGGGTGAGAAAACACCGAAAATCAGGCCTCGTAAATGTATAGTTTTAGAGGTCAGGTAGTGGTGGGAGGTTTACCGGTAGGCTATAAATGAGAAACCGGAGAAAACAGTGGTGGATTTTTAAATCTCGTCTCTACCGCAGTAGTGAAAGACTACGAAGACAACTGATGCATTTGTCTTAGCTCATCACTTCTTGCGAAACTGCTGCACATGCGGCCGTTTTTTATTCGTCTTTTGATTTGCTTTTATTGTTTTACATAGGTCGCAGAACCCGCAAGTAGTATGGTTCCGCATTGAGTGTTGAGCAATACTCCTTCAAACACCTTTAACACCAACCTATGTCCAGCTCTTAACAACGAAAATGAATCGAATCCTTCCAGGAATGGAGCCGTAACCTTTATTGTGCAGGTCAAGCTTTTCAATTCCCGACTTATTCGTTAAAGTCGCACTGGCCGTGACGTCGTCCATAAATGGCACGCAGGCCTGTAATGTAACCAATTATTGGCACTAGTCTGTGGGAAAACACGAGGGAATGTTATACACATGATCCTGACCTCCTGGTGTTTGGACAAGGGGGGAGCGTGACAACAGGAACAAGGCCTGGAGTTGCTCTTTTAATGACCTTCGTGTTGCTTGCAATGCCGTGTTTTCACCAGAGAGGTCTCCAAATCCCCAAATCTCCAAAAGCTAACTGCAGGGTACTGATGAAATTGCGTTGTTAATTATCCTCTATAGTTTCGTTTTAAATATGGAGTACGTTCTTATATAAAGCATATACAGCATGCATTTATTTTAATTATAAAAAAAAATGATAAATTAACATTTATTATTTTCGAATTGCAGATGTTTGTTTCGATTAGTCGACGTATACGCGGACCCACAACAACCCGACTTTTGCAAAAAATCTGGCAACCTCGCGAGGCGCGTTCATTGTCCCCTATTACCGGAAAAGACACGTTTCCGAGAAATCCTCGCCTTCTAAACGGAAATAAAATGTTAGATAAATAGCTCGGCCTATAGGGGCAGCTTAAGGCAAACTGAAGGAAGTTCCTGAGAAGGCGGCGGCTCCTCGGATGTAGTTATTTCGCAGCACATTTGGACGATTCGGTTTCGTTTGCGGAAAGGACCTGCAAGCATTTGCTTAACGTTATCTTAAAAAGCTGTCTTGCATTTGATTCGCTTTATATTATTTTATATTATTATTAACTCTCTCCCCCCCCTTCTACCCCCCGCGACGACTGAGGTGAGTCAAGTCAATACGTCAATCAAAAAAAAAAAAAAAAGAGTCGATACGTCAATCAAAAAAAAAAAAAAAAAGAGTCGATACCGATGATCCGAATCTGACGATGCGCTTGCGTGCGAATGTTAACGTTTGAACCGACATTTCTTTTCCCCGTTTCTTTCTTTACGCGGTCGTTACAAATGCTATTACTGCACAATTGATGACTGCCGTGCAAAGTATCCCCGAAGGATGTAGTGAAAGAAATGTAAAGCAGCTCGAGAGGGGGAAAAAAAAGCCTCTCACCTTTAACTCGGCTCAGGAGCCGTGATGTTGGCAGCGTGTCGACTCCTCGCCTTTGTTCATTCGATTCTGCCGACTACAAGCGAACCGTCTTTAGCTGGCTTGTATTACCAGCCGTTTAAATATTTAGGACCATGGTTGGCTAACTTGACTTTAAATGCAGCAGCCGTCCTCCAGCGCCACAAAAGCTGTTTAATATAAGGTCAGTTATATAAGGTAGGATCCAAGAGCAACAGTAAAATGATTGCAAAATGTCACAAAAAACGTCATCGGACACAAAAGAAGTAACATTTGAAATAACATTTAGATCAAAGTGGCGTTTTTGAGCGCATCCCGGTGAGTTGATTGATGTTAGATCCGAGTCACGTGCCGTGACGTCACCATGAACTAGGGGCATGGGTGTTTGATTGACAGGCTGTCAAAACGCAGCACTGTGCTATCCTATCCAACACCAGGGTAGTAAGAGATCAGCCCAAGAAAAAAAAAATCAGGTCTCGTCAATGTATTGCTTTAGGGCGCCTGCCTGGAAATAGTGGGAGGTTTACTGGTATAAATAAGAAACAGGGGGGGGGGGGGATGTGTCAACCTGAAGCGATTTTTAAAATACAGTTTCTACTGTTGTAGAGGAAAGCGACACAGTCTTATAAACATAACTTATTGCTAACTGCTGCACATACTGTGGCGGGGCTGCGTGGACCGGTGTTCTCGACTGCTTTAAGGCTGGTTTTTATTTGGTTTTAATTGTTTTGTATAGTAGGTTTTATGTGTTTTTTCCAGCAATTTGTTTATGCTTTCACCATCGAGCGTCGCATAAACATTGATTGTTGCAATTGCTTGCTCATTATTTGCCATTTTTACAAGCTGGTAAGTACTCTATTGAAGAGCTTTGAATAGGTTTACCCGCTCGTGAGTACGTCACGGTGTCCAGCGGCCAGTGCCGCAAATGGAGTTTGTTGAAGGGGTCATGACGATAGGAATATCAATTGCTGGACTTGCTCTTTTAGGAGCTTTCAGTGCATCCTTAGACAGCAGTGCAAAAGTCAGAAGTCACTCAAATGTGCTGTCTAATTTTGCCTTACAGCCATGCAGACTGTGATTGAAAAGAAGGTCTTCCTCATCACTACATTGTCCGCCGACCCCAGCAACCTCTTGCAGTATGTCCAGCAGGGTAAAATCATCACCATGCGTGACTACAACAATCTTAACAATATTAACCACACACCGGAAAAGATCGTCACAAACCTTTTGGACAACGTGATGAACAAGGGTGACGACACATGTCATAAATTTGTGGAGCTCTTGCAGGGCGAAGAGATTCAGGAGAATTTCCCTCAGCTGAAGGAGCTTTTCATGCCTGCACCTACACCATACCACCAGGGTACGAGAACATGGCCTGGACGCCATGATGACATATTTTTTGGCTGTGATTTGGAATATAGCGACAGTTGGTGACCTGTTCTTGTTTTTTTTCTTTCTTTCCAGATAATCCAGACAAAGCAATCGCTGAGGTGATTTAAAATACAAAGAATTTGGTCGTGCTGTGTCCAGCTGTGGTGCTGTATGGTCACAGTCCAGTTTGGCTAATTCCCTGCTACACACCAGATTTAATTTGTCTGTTAAAAACAAGGTTTAGTACTAGTGATAGAGCAGAGGAATCACCACACTGTACTGAACTCTGGCCCCACCAGAATTGCAGTTGGGCTTTCTTGATTTAGGATGTCTACAGAAATGTGTACATTCCCAACACTAGTCAAATCCATAATGTTTAATTACCAAAAACTCTGTTTTCAGATTCCTGAATACAAAATGTCCAGCAAACCTTGTGGTCTCTGTGTGATTATCAACAATATGAATTTTGATCCACCCATCAGAGACCGGCGAGGATCGGATGTGGATGAAAGTTCGTAGTTTTTTTCTTTTTTCGGACCACATCATGTGGATTTTAATATTTAGTGAATATCCCATTGATGCTTTTTGATCCAAGAAACAGGCTACCTGATTCTATGTTTGCATGTTCCGCCATATTGTATATTGTTTGGATACGAACAGTTAAAAAGCATGAGTTCTGACTGCAGAACTCTGGCGCCATTTCTTTCTTTCTTCTTCTTATTATTTTTTTTACCCTTTCTCCATATACCTTGAAGACACATGCAAGTGTTTTCAATTATAAAAATATCCCACCACTGAA
>JAOUQW010000011.1:1761013-1771508 GCA_028565825.1 Olivaichthys viedmensis
GCCAAGCTGCCACTGTTTGGCCCTTGAGCAAGGCCCTTAACCCTCCCTGCTCCAGGGGCGCTGTATAGTTCAAAGTGATAATGTGAATGCTTGGGGCATATTAATTGCTGAGTGTGTGGTTTTGCTCACCAAGAGTTTAATGCTTCACTTTATACATTTGTCTTTTTAATGCAACCAAAATAAATTGTTAAAAAAATACAAAGGAACCAAAAAGGAAATTATAATACAGTAATACACACACTCAGCAATTAATATGCCCCAAGCATTCACATTATCACTTTGAACTCATGTTTGTTAAATATATATATAATCTATGTATTTATATATAGTCATGACTTCTGTACAGAGGAAATCAGGCTACAAATCTTTTTTTGTTTTTTTGTTTTTTGTCTCCATTAGTTTACCAATACAGGCCACTGTGGAAATGTTTTATATCATACAGTCGAGTCTTGTAAAAAGCCGTGTAAGGCTTAAAGCGACATGTTACATGCTTTGGCTGTTGTCTCTCGTTAACAGGACTGAACTCTGGATTTTCTACACGGACGGGAGGAAAACGGATCGGAGCTTTGTGTGCTTGATGTCCGATTCGTGTCGAGACTTCACATTTGTTTTTAATAGTAGCAGAAGTGGAGAGGGCTGGAGGTCAAAGGTCAGCAGGAGGGTAAAGGCAGGAAACAGTCACGGTAAGAGGGGTTTAACTTGGGCCACACCCTGAACCCAGTCCTAGTTAGTGTGGTTCCACAGGGTTAAATGAAGTCAGATTCTGTAAGATCCTAAAAGCTGCTGCACAGGCCGGGCCAGAGATTAATGGAGGATGAACGCATTGCAGGGAAGTTCAGCAGAAGGATAAAGATGTTTAGAGACTTGGGCCAAATCTAGAAGGCCTTGGGAGTGTGCAGTTTAATGTACTGCCCTGCTCGAACACAGCGGATTGAGCTTGTGAAGGAGAAGATGAATTTATTCCCGTGGCTCAATCTGAGAAAACTGTATCAGTGCCATTAGAGCCAGTAAAGTTCAGCTGGCTTAAAGGGATGGGGGGGGACCACTGATCTTGGGCTCCCCTGCCCTGCACATGTTAGGGTTTTCCTTGCTCCAACACACCCACGTGGTTTCAGGAAGGCCATGTTCATTAGCTGATGGTTCGGATCAGAACAATAAAGAAAATATGCAGGGAAGCGCTTTTCCAGGAAAAGCTGCTCAGTCTGGGCATCTTCATTTTTTTTTAATTAATCTTTTTTTTAACCATATCCTAGCATATTAAACAAATTCCAGATTATAAAATACGATATCGAGGAAGAAGGGGGGGGACGGACAATCCATTTCCAATACAACATTTTCTTTGTAAGATGCTAAAAAGCTGTCACCGACCAAAGAGAGGCATTGGATCGCATTACTATATAAAACACGGCGTTCGCTCAAACAGCAGAATCACAGCAATCAGAGAGCGCTAAAGTCCACTTCCTGATCAGCAGGAAGAATAAAATGAAGGAAGGGAGGTAGGAGAAAAAGAAAAGAAAAAGGTAGAAGAAGAAGGAAGGGAAGAAAGAACGGCAGGATGAAAGACGGGCAGAACAAAAAATAATCATAAAAAAAAAAAAAGGACAGAAAGACTAAAAAGAAAAAGGACAGACAGAAGAAGAAAAAAAAAAAAAAAAAACTTAAAATAATGTGTCCACTTGCACTAGTCTGCCTTCCTTACAGAAAGACCATAATGTAAACTAGGGACTCTCAGTGGCCTGGGGTATTATACCTGCTAACTGTAAATCCAATTTCTTTTCATAAACCTTTCAACCAACTTTATTTATTTAGTTTTTATTAGACATTGGGGGAATCCCTGATTTGAGACGATTCATTTCTGGTCAGAAGCTGTATGTAATCTCGTCACGGTCTTTTAAAATCGATGAGACGATCAACACTGAGGAAATAAACTGCAGCTCTCAGACAGGGCTTACAGGAAAATGTTGGAGGAAGTAGTTTGGAAAAATGTCATTATTATGGTGGAAATGGTGTCACATGTATACATCAAAACATTACGACTAAGCTGTTAAAACCAGTCACCAGTTCTGTTCCCCCCCCTCTTTATTTTTCTTTATCCCAAGAACATCCACAGCTAGAACTTCAATTACAGATCTTCTGATGTAAACAAGAAAAACGCAAAAAAAAAAAAACCCACTAAACGTGGTCTGGGAGAAAACAAACCTTTTTACATCTTATTTGTTTTTCAAACGTTCTCCCATTCTGGTCAGGATTTGGGTAGAAGGTGCTGATCCCAAAACAACAGTCCAAAATTCAGACTTTCTACTCGGGACCATGGACCCAAACCGCATGCTACTATACTAAACAGTATGTCATTACATCCCACCACCCACACACATGGTAGCGCTTTGGGCCATAGCCATGCTGTTGCTTCTACTCCATGCACACGGAGTTTATAAAGCCTTCTGCCGCCCCCCAGGTGGTTGTAAGAGGACATGTCCACAAGATCAGTCTCCTTTTTTGTGCTACATCAGAATACTGGTTGTTCCACAAATACAATGACTAAATGCTAAATGCAAAGATATTTTTATAAAAAAAACAAGAGATGAATACAGATGAAGTCAAATTAAATCAGGCAATTTCACAGGATGAGGAATGGTTTGGGACGAGGAATTGTGCTTCCAAAACGAGGTGTCCAGTAAGAACTCTTTTTGTCGGGAATAATGTGCAGTGTGTATCGTGTGGTGTCTTAAAAAGGGGCAGTGTTGTGTTACAGAAACTGGATACTGCGTAAGGTCTTCAGCTAGCTAATAGAAAGGATGGGAGAGACCGAGAGAGAGGGAGAGAGAGAAAAAAAGATTTCAGAATCGTGTCTATGCAAGGTCAAGCAGAAGTCTGAACACTTGCTTGTGGATTATAAAGACACACGCTGTGTACCAAAAAACGCTTTTCCTTATAAAAAGTGTAAAAGGAATTGTATGTGAATGGAGTGAGCTGAAAGAGATGGTAGATATGAGCTACACAGAGCGAGGTCAGATGTAAAAAAAAAAAAACACTCTTGTGGTTCGAAGATTTCCAGTTCTAAGAATCGAAAGAGTTTTACGGTGTCTTGTTTGTTTTCGCATGTAAACTTGGTAGCCAGCCGTACGAACTGATTATCAGGCTCACGGCCACGTTTGGGCAGTTTTACGACATTCTGTACGCGTGTACAAGTGTGTGTGTGTGTGTGTGTTGAGGCAAAACATGAAGCAAAACTGTCAAGCAACATCAACGTTAAAAGAGCTTCAGATTGGCTCAAACGTGAAAATGATAACAATAAAGCAACACGGAGCAGCACTTCATGAGGAAATGAGGACCAGAGAGCATGCTGGGAAGTGTAGTTCTCCAGTGAAAAAGAGGACTAGAGTCAGCCGAGCCAAAATGTCATGGCGGTGATGACGAGAACAAACCCCAACATTTCTTTTTGCCCAGCAGCCATGAACAACAAACGACTTTGTGCAAAAACCCTCTGCATGGTTCAGTAGTGTGACAAAATGGCCACCGGGTCAGGTTCGGTCTCTCGGCGCAGGTTTGAATACGACGCCCTTTAGTGTCAGATGGGCATTGCTCTCCCTCAAGAGTCACTAAAAAAAGTCCACATAGGTCTTTGTCATGCTTCAAAAAGACTCCCATCATAATCCTCCTTCTCCTCCAAGCGCTTCAGGCATCGATATCTCCCTGAGAGACCAGAGTAGTTATGAGTAGTTATGAAAGGGGCGTTTTCACAGCAACGAAGGGGGTTTGGGGACAAGCGCGAGGTCCTGGAAGCTAAATAAAGTTGTCAGAGCAAAAAAAAATCATAAAAAAAATACAAAAACAAATGGAAAAAAATTATTATAATTCAAAAGGCGGCTGGGTAATACTGTGTATCACGAAAGACGTGGTTAGCTAGCAAAGGGAGTGTAGCCTTGCTGGAGGTCGGAGGGTTAAAGGGGTTGAGTGCAGCTCTCGACAAAGGCGGAGAAAAAAGGAAGAGATGAAAGACGGAGTGGAGGAGTGATTTTATTTCTCCTCAGGGATGCCGGCGGCGCTCAGTGCGGCGCGATACTGCAGCAGGACGCCACGCACGCTCTTCACAAAGCCCTTTGAGAGCGGAAAGAGCGGGAAGCCGATGTCCGGGTAGCCGCTACGCTCGGGAAGGAAGCTGCGGTAGCTCCGCCTACGCTTCTTCGGCCTGACGGATGGCTGAGGCTCCTGCGCCGCTTTCCCACCCTGCTGTGCGGGCTCTGCCCCTCTGGAGCCGTCCAAATCCGAGCTCTGGCTCAGGTCCTTGGAGGCGCCGAGACCCGAGTCCTCGAGCTCCTCCTCGCTCCTGAGCTCGGGCTTGCCTGTAGGGCTGCTGTGCGCCAGCATCTCGGGCGCCTCCTCATCCAGCGGCTCAGCCCGCAGGGTGCCGGTGTTCCGGGAGCCGCGTTCGGACACGCCGGCGTCCAGCTCCAGCCAGGAGTCGAGGCGCTGCACGAGCCTCCAGCCGCTGGTGCAGAAGTGTTCACGGATCTCTTGCTGGAAGACCTCGACCGGCTGCGCAAGGAGCAGCGTCATGGACTGCACCATCTTGATGAGGGCCATCTCGTTGTAGCAGCGACTGTTCTCGTAGCCCTCCTGCAGGCCGCGGTCGCTGTCAAAGCCCGCCTCGTTGTAGTACGGCTCGTTGACCAAAATCAGGCCTGGAGCGGAGAAACACGGTATTAAAGAACGTCAACAGAGCATTTAATAGGTCACAACTATACATCAAGTCATTCTAGATCTTCTGGGTTCTGCGGTACACCTTCATACTAGGCATGTGCCAGTATTACAACAACTGCTTAACCTCTCGTCATGTACAAACCTTTTTCACCGTAATTTGCTGCCTCTATTGTTTAAGCTAATGAAGGAAACATGAGTGTTCAAATAATTTTACTACTGTTACCATGTTATTATCTACTGCAATTGCACTATCTGACCACCAGAGGTCGCAATCAACGTAGCCCACACCACCACTCATGCGTCATGTGACACTCCTAACTTGTCCTTAGTAGAAACAGGTGAAGGGCCCTGTGAGACACTCCATTAAATAGGAGAAAATGATGAGAAATCGGGTTTTGACCAAAATTGAGTTTTTCTGCCTGTAATAAATTTTGACACCTCTACTTTAA
Source organism: Olivaichthys viedmensis (assembly GCA_028565825.1). Taxonomy (NCBI): domain Eukaryota; kingdom Metazoa; phylum Chordata; class Actinopteri; order Siluriformes; family Diplomystidae; genus Olivaichthys; species Olivaichthys viedmensis. The sequence goes on from JAOUQW010000011.1 coordinate 1,766,164, forward strand.
GAAAACAAATATATTTCACCATCATCTTTTTTTTTCTCTTTTTTTTTTTTTTTTAAACTAGGAATTTTAAACCTCGGTTCCAGGTATTTTCTTGGATTACTAAATATTATTTTCTGTTTACAAATATATACAGGCAAAAATGCACATTGTTTATGCTTCAGAAATAAAAAAAGGTATTTTTTTCAGTCATTTTTCTTTACTTAAATATTTTTCAAAAATATTTTGAGTATCGTGACAATATCGAATCGTGAACCCAGTATTGTGAATCGAACTGAACCGTGAACAAAGTGCATCGTTACACCCCTAGTCACCGACCTTGGATGGAGATGAGCACCTGCAGGAGACTCGACTTGCTCGTCCACCTCTCCGTGCCCTGAGGATGCAAAGTGCACAAAATTCTGACTGCTGTGCCGTGTTTAAATAACTAGGCGCTCTCCAAAGATTAAAAAAGAATCAGATTAGTTCAAAAAATAAATAAATAAATAAATAAATAAAAATTCAACAAATCATAAACATCAGAGACAGGCATCAAAAACTTAGCGCAACAAATTAAGCTTCTTAAGCCCGAGTCAAAAGGGCAGTTCCCCACGGCGTAGGTTAAACTAAATCATGAGCTTTACTCGAACATAGGGCTGGGTTTAAAAGTCCATTTATATTGTAGAATCACCATTAAATAACACTGTTTAATGCACCCTCATCACCTTGCCCTCTCTATTCTACCTTGGTTGAATTCCCTCCACCAGCTTAAAGCCAAGAATAAAATGGAGACAACGTTCCTCTAAATGTAGTAAATGTAACGCCTTTTGTACATAAACAGCTTCATAAAAAAGCAGAATAAGTCTGTATTAATCAAACTATAATAAACTAACCAAATTGAAACTATATCATCATCTGAATTACTCTCTAATGCACAATTCTGCCTTTGATCTTTAGGCCAAACTTCCTACCAGAGTCTGTGTTTGCTGCTAAGGTCGAGTGTGTTACTCTAGATAAACACTGCCCGAAACACACTCCTTCCCCTCTGGGCTGCAAGTGGACACTAGTGTAACGTAGGTGTTACACACTTCTAAAGTGTGTTTAAAAACAGTATTGGAACCCGGGCCAGGGCTTAGTCCATATCTGCCCAACGCAAACAAAAGAAGCCACAAAAAAACCCAGAAAGAGAGTCAGGGCCGTTACCTTGCCGATCCAGGTGCCTAGCAGGCTGACACACACTTTGCCGTTGTCGTAGAGGTTTGGGTTGAGGCGCCCGCTGCACTGTGACAGGTACCGGAAAAGTGGGGGTACGGCGGGGTAGATATTGGGCAGCTGGATGTCGAACAGGAAGAGCCCGTCCTCGTACGGCGTACGCGTAGGACCCTTGATCAGAGCTGAGAACAGGTCCTGCAGGAGCGGGGCACATGGGTCAAAGGTCATCCGGAAAAAAAAAAAAAACCAGATCACTGACTTGATCTAATTTTTTTAAACATTTATGGATTGGAGGCTATATTCCACGCTTTTTTCAGAAAAAATCAGCAATCAAAGATAAATTAAGAACCTAAAATATTGTCATATGTTTACAGAAACCGGTAGGAATTTTCAAAACACACAAAAAACTCATGTATATCCTAAAATGTTACCAAAAACATCCTGAAACTACAGAGTAAGGTGTGTCTGTAGAAGAAAAGTGGGCGTTTCACAGTCGTGAAGGCATTTTAACAGTTGCTGGACATGACCGGCTAGTATCTCTGCCACTTTGCCAGAAAACTGAAAGACGGGGGCTCCCAAGTGGGAGCACAACAGAAAAGCATTTGCCCAATCACCGGGAGACTGCAAGTCCGATCCCGACGGCATTACTCTCTCTCCCGTCGGTTAGAGTGACACTAGCCAATCGTTGGCGTCTGTGAGCAATTGGTTTGGCCACCCTGTGACGTTCCATGAGCAGCAGTACAGTGAAATTCATTCTTCGCATATCCCAGCATGTTTGTAAGCTGGGGTCAGAGCGCAGGGTCAGCCATGATACAGCGCCCCTGGAGCAGGGAGGGTTAAGGGCCTTGCTCAAGGGCCTAACAGTGGCAACTTGGCGGTGCTGAGGCTTGAACCCACGACCTTCTGATCAGTATCTCAGTGCCCTAACCACTGAGCCACCACTGCCCACTGTTTAAAAAGAAGCGGTGGCAGAGCTGCAAGTCTCGGAGGAAACATGTGTTAGCCTTTAACTGACATGTGATAGGGGGAGAACTATCTAGTGAGTGGCAATTGGCAATGACCAAATTGGAAGAAAATGGGTTAAAAATCCAAAATGGGAAAAAGCTAGCTAGTTAAAAGCATGGTTCAAGTAAACATTAACATAAAAAAAAAAGTCATCCAAGTAATCTATGGTCTAATTTTGCCAAGAATGTGCTGGAACAGACGCACGCCACTTCAAGATAACTTGTGTGTAATTGTGATTGTATTAAAATGTTTGAAAGCATCATTAAAATTGTCATCCGTCAATGAAACGAAAAGCCCACAATATTGCAGTATAATAGGCTTCTCAAAAGTGTATACCGTGGCTGTATCGTGCTTCCTTAATTGTACAAATAAATTCCAATAACACCAGGAGGGCGTGACGCACTTACCATGCGGTCCTCAAATGTCTTGACCATGATGCCATCTGGCAACGACGTGGCCAGTAAAGCCATTTCCTTCCTGACCGTACTGAAGAACTTCTTCGCTTCGGCCGGCTGGAACTCCATCTTCTTAAACGTGTGGGTGTCTAATGAAGGCAGGAAGAACCAGTTCTCATGCAGGACCCATGTTTAATGAGGATGGGTTTTCCCATTGCTCCCTGGGGCATATTACAGCTACATGAACATGTATGAGCCTCTGAAATGTTCTCCACCAAGGTATATTCACTTACATCAGATTAATTAAGTATTTGAGGTTTAACACTGACATACCCAAACACCTAGAGAACATATTTATTTGTCTATATTTGTAATAATTGGAAAAAAAAAGAAAAAAAAGTCCCGCTGTATGTGTGCAAAGAAACAGCACAAGCAGCGCTGCGCTGTCCCCAATAATTTTGGCAGTGTATTGCATTCTACCCAAAAACATAAGCCGAGGCACTCTCACATTATAACTCAATTTTGTTGTTGGTAAAGTAACCGACGATGCGTCGACTATAAAAATCCTTTCATGATCTGTGTGGTTGCATATCCTTTTTGCATATCCAATAACCTGGCTATTTTATTGGTTGGAAAGTCAAGAGGCGAAAGTCAAGTTCTGGGATATTTCCTCAGCAATATATTTTTCTTATTCTTACCTGGTGCCCACTCGAGCACAGAGAACACCTCGCCCTTGGCACTGGTGAAGGTGACGCCGGGTTTGCCGCCGCTCTGCTGGCACAGGACGGGCGTGTCGCTGGGCCACTCGGAGCGCACCGGCGTCTGGGGCTCGGCTGGGGCTGACGCCCGCTCCTCCTCCATCTTCTCCTCCTCCGCAATGGCCACGTTGTCGAGCGTTTTTTTCAGGTTCTCCTGCAGCTTCTTGATGTCATCCAGGAAGCGTTTCTCCTTCGTGGGCTTGACGTCGACTGGCGCGGCGGTGCCCGTGGCGCCTGTCGGCTCGGCAGTTGGTGAAGTGGGCGAGCCGGTCCACAGCTGCTCTACCGTCATGTTCTTTAGGCTCTCCAGAATCTTCAGGGCCTCTTTGAGCTCACGGAAGGCCAGCCGCGGCGGCGTCTCCTTACTGGACTTCTCTTCACATGCGGGCGCTCCGCCTGGAAAACCGACGAATAAGGATTAAACTCACAGGTCGTTAGTGCTTTAATTGAAGGTGACACATGGGCCACAGCATGTGGTGTCAATTGAAATTTTATTTAAATTGGAAACTTTTCCAAATCAATGAATGTTTAACCGTCTGATCCAAACCCACAATAACCAGTCCACAAAATAAAAAGAAAAGCACAGGGGCAACCTCTTCCAGTTTGAAATGCTGTAAAGGAGCCTAAAACCGTTCAAATAAAGACAAACCAAAAAATTTTTTTTGTAATACATGTTTTAAACATTCTTTTATATTAGTATGTTATTATTAATCAGTGGCGCAAAACCATATTGTCAGTTTTGGCAACCAAAACCTGATGCCTGGAAGCCCCTTTAAAAAAGGTAGCATTAAGTCCTGTAGGAGGATTAATGTCTAGATAAATAATTGCTTCTTTAATTTGATGGGAGTCCTAAGGCCATTTCTAAAAAGGTTACATTTTCAAATTTTGGAATAGAAACCCATCCTGCAGGCTGGCTGTGATTGGCTACTTGAGAAATGTAATCTAAATGCTTGAAGTCAAGGTCTGATAAGCGCTTTAACACACAGTATTGAAACACTCCAGGACTGCAGTTTGACACCACTGCCAAACGCCATGCACCAGTGGATGCATTAAAAACCCACACATTATCAAGAACATTTTATTTAATCAGGTATCAAAAACATAAAAAAAACCAAAAAAAACCCCCCACAATTATTCTTTAAGAATACATTATTTAAAAAAACCTGCGAATCCTTGAATGAAACAAAAATCTCAAAATGTATATTCTGTTCACGCCCCATTTGCCTCAAATGGTCGAAATTTTTGCGTAGTCATATATCTTATTAAAATAGTAACACGTGACTCCGAACTAATTGTTAACAACCAACACCTAAATATTGACTCAGTTACAGTATATGATGGCCAATGCTCCTTTGTGTTATGCTACTTCTTTCAGTCAATAAGAACACACTTTTTGGTACTTATATATGGTGCAATCTTCGTAAGAAATGTAATTTGACAAGACTATTAGCTTCTGATGAAATAAAATGAGTTATTGATAGTTGTTCTGGACCCAACTCTATAATACAAGCCTTTGAAACATGCAATAAAATTACAAACCAACACAAGAAAGAGAAAAGCAAAACACTCTTGCAGTGCATCACTAAAATACACATTTGTTGCCTGCCTGATCTAAACAGGACCAGTTAAAGAGAATTGTCTCGTCTCATACCCGCTGGCAGTTCGGGTGTCGCAGGCGCCCCCTGTGCGTCTGTGCCAGCCATGGCGTTGGGTGTCAAGGCTTTGCTCTCAGACAGAACTTCTGTGTTGGAGGTGGAGTCTTCTCCACCCACCCCCGCCTCCTCCTCTACCTGGCCGTTATCAGTCTCCCAGCTGTCACTCTCGTCCTCCCACTCCTCTGAGGACGCGCCGCTGGTGCTGCCCTCGCCCGAGTCATAATACGTCTCCTCGATCTCCGACTCGACGTTATAAAGGTGCTGACAAAACATTGTGAATATGTTGTTAAATAAATGTTATAAAATTTAATGAATTGTTTGCCATTTAAGTATAATTTTAGTTC
>JAOUQW010000011.1:1786886-1801383 GCA_028565825.1 Olivaichthys viedmensis
ACTATATTCACATTTCCAGGTAAAAGATACACACTAAAGGTACAAAACATGTTCCCTTAAGGGTACCACCCCAGTGATAAGAAAAGGTACAGTTCCATACCGTTTTTTGAGTGTGTATAGAAGTAAATTGTAATGTTATATGTATTAGTTTAGTTACATCAGCATTTCTTTGTGTGAAAATAAAAATGATTAAAATACATACTTTATAATAATGAGTTAAATTTTTATTCATTAGTTCACAATTCATATATATTCAAACCACAAAAGGTACTCAGACGTAAGGCTAAAGAAAAGAAAATGTTTATTCAATCCACAGCCTGTAAATGATGACTGCATCTTTCGCATCCCCACAATCATGTATGTCAGCACCTGTCAGCAAGCTGCCATCGTGCCTGCCAATTATCAGTCTCTCTCTCTGAATGAATTTTGAGAAATAAATGTTTCGCTAAGAATAAGACAAATACTGGCCCAGTAGTACAGACTGCATTAAAATCCTATTAATAACAGGCCAGTCATGTAAAACATGCTCTCTACAGCTCTCTTTATTTACGAGGATACTGTTGGGGGAAAAAACTTTACCCCCAATTACCAAAAGTGAAGCAACCTTTACAAGTGAGTTATATATAGAATCAGGGCCAGTTCAGCATGTCTGATATAAGGGACATCCTTGACATGCTTTTACTTTTAGACAGGCTCCAAAAGTCTGAGTCCTCTACCAATAGTTTTTAAAAACGAACAGAATTTGGTCACGTTATATTTAGGGGCCTTAGCAGCCTGTTGCCATGGGAGACGCCGGGCAAGACTATGAATAATAGGGAGACAAAGGACCTCCAAGGATGACTTTGGAAACTGAGGGTGAAATTATTAGAAGAGCCACGAGTTCCATAAAGCATGCAAATTTTATCAAACTAAAAAGGAATCACCAACTATCATACAGGCCAATCACAAGAGTAAACAGGGAAAAAAAATTCTGTTTCCTTGGAAAACTTGCAAATTGCAAAAATGACTGGAATTAAGATACCAGAAAAGTGTTTATTACAGTCTTTAGCCTGAATGTCGTATCGTGATCAACCACCGAGTCCTCATATTTGCATATAGCATATTCAAACATTCAGAGTAAGCTGAAAGGGAAAGTCAAGAGGGACATGACAGGGTGCTTTTTCAGACTGAAATACGCGCAATCCAGGAGTTAATCTACAACCACACACAATGTAGTTGAGTCATCACTTACAGTGGGGTACAAACGTCTGAGACCACACTGAAAATCTGGGATGTTTTTCATTGTCACTGTATGGCACTCTAAAACGCTTTGCCGAAACTGGATCAATCGTATCCAAAGCACGATCAGGCAGACCAAAAGTGAGCACACCATCCGAAGAGCAACACACAGCTTTGTTCATTGAGAGAGAGAACAGCAACTTCATCACAAATACAGAATGTGCTGAATAAAGAACGAGACTCCAATCAGCAAAAGTAGTGTCAGAAGAAGGCTAGCTAGTAGTGGTCTCAAAGGACGAGTAGCGTCTCTAAACCACTTCTCAGGAAGGGAAACAAGGCCAAATGCTTGGCATGAGCTAAGACACACCAACATTTCACAGTGGATCACTTGAAAAAAGTCCTCTTCACTGATGAATACAAGTTTTATGGCAATAACAGAAGGGTTTATGTAAGGAGACGAACAGAAGAGAGATACATACCACAGTGCATCAAAACAACAGTGAAACATGGTGGTGGATTTTCAGTGTGGTCTCAGACTTTTGGACCCCACTGTATATCCATTCTGGTTTATTAGTGATCAATTTATTGAGTGTTTAGGCTATTTCTGTTTTTACTAGGGAGATTATTTAGCTTTTTAACTTGCATTTACAAAATTACAAATCCACCAACGAATACAAGTTGATTCGGTCCAACTCTCCAGTATGCACAGGGTAAACCATCCTTTAAATTACTCCAGTATTTTAGGAAGACTGAACGAGAGGGCGTGTATGAGTGTGTACGAGACTGCAAGACATATTGCATCGAGCTTCCTGCTGTCTGTGGTTGGTTTTTCGGGGCGCATGCTGGGCCCTGAGGGAGCTGTTTTTCTGGCAAACCTAACAGGGGTGACATCAGTCTTTGCCTGCTTTGTCATTACCTGTGCATTAGGTAATCCAGAAATCACTGCTGATCTGAGCTTCCCGAAAGTGTTGCAGCAAGTACACTACAATTTTTAAGTGAACGCTATGCCGCTTTTAGGAATCTGGGCTCTTAACAGCAATGGCAACACATAGCCAAAGATAGCAATCTGAGCCAAAAATAGATTTAGCACTTTTCCACAGTCTGAACAAATGCAATTCCATGCACAGATCGAGCCTGATCATGCATCGCTATCTGGAGCTAGGCCTTTTCTGCTGAAGTGGAAGCTGAGTCACTATTAATAGCCTCCAGTGGACTGGGAAACATCCTAAATCTCACAGTCATACTGTAGCCCTGGGCTCAACGGCTATACACGGGGAGAGGCGATTGGTTAGAGATGATGTCATTTATGCAGCCGAGCTGATCTGGGGTGAGGCATCGGTCTCCTCACAGCCTGCATTTTAAACAATAGGACAGATGCAGGTCTGACGTTGAACCTTCATTGACTCTGTGTATTAGATATGTAGCTAAATTACACACACCACACCCTCCCCCTTCTCTCTCTGCAGCTAGCCTAAAAACATCCAGCAACAGAGTGAGCACAATAGAATTGTTTTCGCTAAAGCTAGCGCCCCACCTCGTCGTTTAGCCCTCCTCCGCTGGCCCATGCCGCTGCTAACAAATTACCACAGAAAACGCGTATTGATCCGAGATCAGCTCTCACTCCCTTCACACGTCTCAACCAACAAAAACAAAAAAAACAAAGGCAGAAATGGATCTAGAAACAGCTTGTGTTTGTATTTGTGTACAGCCTTACAACATGCTACTCGCATTGTGCTGAAACGAAGCCTAATCTAGAACAAGTCAACACTGCTTTTTGACGATGTTAACGGAGAAGCTGGTGGTTAACAGCAGCAGGGCTTCACAATAACAATACGTTTCCATCGACTTTACGCGCCGAATGCAAGCGATAACATGACAAATGCTTAGAAAAATGAAGGAATTTGGTTCCATCAAATTGTCTTTTTGCAATGAAAATGCTTTACGTAATGACTATTTTCTGCAGAAACAAAACAAAACTGCGGTTGACATTTCAAATCAATGCTTCTTTTCTTCTCCTCAGTCCAGCTGTCCCACTCTTCTTGTCCTTCTAGTGCGTTTTGTTGATTTGTTGTCGGAAAAGACTTGATAAAAATGCTTTCATGTAGCACGAAATTTGCAGTATTTGTCTTGTGAAAAACTTTTCCACTATAGTTTGTCACAACATTCCCAGTTCATCAGCGAAATGTAAGTTTTGTTGATATTTCGAAAAATATTACCGCCATTTCAGCAGACACGTCAAAGCATTTCAAAACATTTTTCGCAATGAAATCCCTCAAACAGAAACCTGCCTAATGGACGGTTTATAAATCGTTATTGCGATATCGGCCTATGCTTACGTATGTATTGCTATAAGCGACAACACGCCCTCTGTGTGTTTTGATGAATCACAGCATTCGCACAATTAAACAAACACTAATGCAGGTGGACCTTTAACTATGAGCACTACAAGAACAAGCACCAAGGCTTAACTAATGTATCGCAAGACATCGCAATATTTAGCAATATAAATGCAATATGATATTCTGTCCATTGTCATGCAGCCCCAAACAATCGCTCGCATTTTTACAGCAGCGCCAGGCAGAGCTCAGCATCTCCAGCGGGATTGCTTCATCTCCTTCACGCACACAGACACAACAAGCAGCAATTTGTCTGCTATTTTGCTGAGTGTTTTATTATTCAAGCTCTTTGTAACTTCTAGCAGCTGCTCGTAACGATGCACCTGCTGCCTCCCAACAATAAGAGCGTTTAAACCCAGAGACGCAAGAGGAATTCAAAACAAATGTCATCCATCACCATTATCTTGTGGAGGATGGAACGGTGGAAACCCTGCTGGGAGGAAGGAAGTGAAGTCGTTTCAGCTTACGACGACAACCTTCGCCTGGCTGAGCTCAAAATTAGGAGGCAGGGATTGATTACAGCGAATCGATACGGATCTGCTCGGCCGCTCTGTTTGTTTTGACTTGCTGCGCTAATGAGCAAAATGCTACCAACATCTCTGAGGAAGAGGAGGGCAGAGGGAGGGACTGCAGCAGTGGACTGCAGCAGAGAAAGCGGCACGCCTTAACACTGCGGACACGCCCACACACACACACACAACTTAAATTCCTTTGAGTCTCTATGTAATTCTGCACAGATTCAGTATTCAATATGGGATGATGGGAGTTAAAAGCATACAGACTTTAGCTTCATCACAGAACACGCATGCAAGAAAGTCAACACAGCAAACGGCCATGAAAAAAAAACAAAAAAACGCTGCCTCATATGAAACTGAAACAGGCTTATGTTACACTCGCATTGCATTATGGGTCGGTTATTGGATGGACAATCTACAATCTAGAGCTTCTATGTTCAAAGGAAACATCCACAAATCCGTGATCTCCACCTGTTCTTCAGAAGAGCTTCCATTATAACCAAGGACGTGTCCTCTACTCGCCGAGACTTGTTGCCATGGTACACTACGTGCAAATGCCGGCTTATGAAAAGGCACACGATGCATGACAAGTGTGCATTTCTACAGCCTACCTCAACAAAACTTAACAGCAGCAACATTTTAGCGATTAGCTGTATTGTTATGTATCTGGGTTTTTTTATGGACTGGTGCATTGTATCACAAGCTTCCTATTCATATGTTCTAACTGTCTGAAAGCGTTCTCTTTAGCATATTGCGAGAGCTTGACTGTTTTTTTTTCGTCTACTTATTTATTTAGTCACGGTCATGCTAAAAAAAATATTCTGTTTGTGTCTCCTTGCGTCTTTTAGCCATAACTATATTTTAGTGAGAACGAGGAAACGTCAGAGAAGAGTACTTGCATTCTAAATGAATGAAGGGGTACTATATCATTACTATATACTATACCTGTCTGATTTGGGTGCTAACTCGCCAACCATAAACAGTATTTAAAAAAGTAAACACTAGCTATATAGTTTAATCCAGTCTCCCGACTGACTGCGTACGGCCGCCTTGTTTCTTCTTGAATAATTTATAGTTGGATCAGGAAGTGTTATACAAAATCTCATGCCTGCACGCTGTTAAAAGTGAGAGCTTTCTTCATTGGATCTTCTTCACCGAGATATGAAGGTCCGCAGCTTCAAAGGTCATCGCAGCAAAAGCAGGAGCCAAAGCTCAAACGAGAAGTTCACCAAAGGAGAAAAAAGCTAGTGTGATCTTAATTGTGTTAATATTTAGCATTTGAGATATCCACACAAGTAATGTGACGAAGCAACAGTCATACAAGATTTATACATGTGATGGATTATAGGGTTATAATAGGGCTGGCCCGAATAATTCAAATACTCGAGTATACGTTCTTTACGTTGGTATTCGTTTCTCTTTTTAGTATTCGGAAACTTCGTCTTTTTTAAGTCACAAAAAATTGTAGCCTAAACTAGAGGTGTGCGTAGGACTTTCTCTTTTTTTAAATCCCACTCCAGCTCGCTCCCGAAGGAATTCTGATCAATCCCGCCCGCTCCCGCAGTTGTTTCTGTTTGTAACCACCCACAATATTTTCTAATACGAATTAAAATTCAAACTTGGTGAACGTTCCAACTACCACAGAGTGTAGGAGTGAAAATCTCACTGGATTAACGAACTTCACGTGATTATACACAGTAGATATAAACAATGCATGTTTATAATAAACTGACAGTCAGTACAGATATGCGCACGTTATATTTACTAAACCCGTGAACGAAAACACAGAAATGAATGCCTTACACTACTGTGTACTTCACGCACACGAGCAACGTCCGGTGTAAAATGAAAAGCATTGTGGGGCGGTTGCGGCGTGCAGCGCCGGTTCTGGTGTAAAATGAGAGGTGCCTGATTTGTGTCCATTGTCCATTGTTTACTGAACGTTATTGGAAAATGTACCATCTCTCTGTCCCGCGAGCTTCATATCTGACCGGCCGCATGAGAGTAAAAACCGCCCGCCCACTGGATATATTTTGAACTGCAGTAACAAACTTAAAATTATGGTTAATTATAAAACGGAAATGTTTTTTTTTTTTTTGAAGGGTGGTTTTGAGAACCGAGTATTCGGATACCTGTTCGGACACTCAGGTGTAATGCGAAGCGTGTAAAAATGCTATTCGAGCCAGCCCTAGTTTATAAATATACAATGTAAACAAAAAAAAGGTTGTTCTCTGTTGATTCAAAATGATAAAATTATCATTTTGGACAAAATAATGCAGGCCAATCTTTAACCATAAGGCTTCATCAATGGGATAATCCATCAGAAAGCATATCGCAGTTACGATATGTTGCAATCAGAGTTTCTGCTAGGAATTTTTGGCGCCGGTCACAGTGTCCGGGAGCGATTCAGTTTACCGAACAAATGGGTAAAATTCCGGTCACATGCTCTTACTGGTGTTAATTACTGCTGTTGCGCAAAACACAAAAAATCTGGGCTATACAAGAATGACACCAAGTAAGTGAACATTTTTTACCGGACACCGTGTCCGATGGAATTTCAATTTGCCGGTCAAATACCGGTATTCACCGGCTAACGGAAACCCTGGATGCAACATAATTGCGATATAGTATTTTGGCCACACCATGCAGCCCGACCCATCTCCTGCGTTCACACCTGAGCTGAGGTGAAAAAACAAGCGGGAGACAGATCTCTGTACACGCTCCAACACAAGGACACAAATACACAGACACAGCGGGCAATGTGTCAAATAACTTGTAGCTCCTGAAGCTAGTGACAGACAGACACACACACACACACACACACAGCCACACCCCAGTGCGCTCTGCATCACAGTCTGTCACAGATTAAGAATCTGCTCCTGGAGCTCTTCCAAACACGCTACTGGACTCGCGCGCACACACACACACACACACACTATAGACACAGATGTGCAGGTGTACCGCTTCAAACCTGGTCATCTTTTATCTACATCAACCTAATTGAAAGAACGTACATGGCAGAAGAGATGCTGTTCAATGAGAGAATGTGAAACTTGAGACCGAGCACATGCAGTCCAGACTTTACTTAATTCCATTAAAGACTCAGATCTGATATAGCAAACATCAGATTGGACCCACCCACTGACACGGCTAATGGTGAGCAGCTAACCGCTATGCTACATGCCTTCCAAAAAGAGGAAATAAGTGACTAGCTGCTCTAGAACCACAGACTGAAGCGCTGCAGTTTAGCTTTTCCACTTCATTTAACTCATCAGCTCATCACCAAGGCTTTTTATAGGCCGAGTGTGTTAGTGTGTTAAAAGAGGGTAAACCCAAACCTCTGTAAGGGTTGTGGCCCTCCAGGTCTGGAGTCTAACAATGTTCTAGACCGTACCAATATGTGGTTCTAGAATGGCCACATTTGCACCCTTTCCACTGTGGTCCAAACCTGGTGCTTGAACTTGGTTGGAGGGTTCCTGGTCCCGTTCCAGTGGACTAAAACAAGCCCTCTGCAGCGGTCAGGGCCTAAACTCCAAGCCGTGGTGCTTACACGCCACGCCAACTGGTTACATAACGATACACTGTTTAATCCTACCAATTTATCTAAACATTTCACCTTTCGCTCATGATGTGCCATCATCAACAATAGAAACGTACATTTTGCCAGATATATGGGCTGATGCAGAAATCCAACAACAATTTGAAGGCATCATTAGACAAAATTTATAAAACTACAGTAAGACAGCATCTGAAATCAGGCATACAGAGGATCATAAACAGATTACAGAAAAGCTGAAAAGGGATACACAATATAAAACAGTAAACAGAAAAGATGGCCTTCTCAATGACACGGTTTTTATATTTGCAGATATGACGTTAGTGATAAAAGCAGTACAATGGAAAAGGATCAGAAACCGTAGCCCAAATCTACGGCTTAAATCTCTGGGCTGTAGATCCTCAGTGGACAGGCGGCTGATGCGGTTCTTAAATAGAATCAAACATGGTTATAGTGTGTAATAGCTAACTGACGTTAAAACCAATGAAATGCCATTGGAACTCTCAATTATGTGACATTCTACATCTTGCTACGGTGTCACAGTTTCATGGTTAATCACGGTGTATAATCAGGCGGTTATTCCACCGCTGACTTTTTCAACATGCAGATTAAATGCATTTCTGTCGATTTCCGTCTACGCGTTCATTTTTCTGCAAGTTTCTTAACACAGAAAAACATGAAATTATTGCAACTAGTTACTTTCTCTCATAAGTAGTTTAACCAGCCATCTTCTTTTAAAGGTCATACAAACCAGTCATTTCATGTTACACTGCTAGCGTACGTCATATTACAGTCATATTTGGTGCGTATAGCCTTGGTCTATTTACAGCTTGCCTTGATATAATTTTAAATAAATAAATAAAGGCATGGTCATTTATAGTGGTCATGTTAAAGTCACACATTTTTGTGAAACGGCATATTTGGGTGGGCTGGACTTTGGTTTTATCCATCAGGATTTGATTGGCTTGTGAAAAGTTCATCGGTATCGCTGCGAGCATGCGCTAACTCAGAGGGGAGGTGAAACATGACATAAAATGATTGGTTTTTTGTTTGTTTTTTTTGTCCCGCCCTCAATTCTACTGTGACGTAATCCAACAATCAGAGGCCGTTTGGAGGTCTCTAAAAAGATTTAAAAGTCGCTGCACTTTTGTCTTTTAAGTGATTAGTACAGCTGAATCTGATCAAGGACACGAGCTAACAAGGGAAAAAAGGTCCGTTTTGATTTCAGGTTGTCTTTAAATTCTTTATACTGGCAGAAGTGGTTCTTGTTTACTAGTCAAGAGTGATTTGTTCACCGTGCTATTTTCTACTTATGTGTATGCCCGTTAACAGTCTATTTTTATTGTTTTACATCTGTTAAATGTCACTCGGTGGAATATGTTTACACTTTAAAAAGCAGTTTTTAAAGGCATTTTTTAAGAACATCTGTGTTTTACACTGTATATGCAATATTTGCTGCCTTGTGAATACTGGTACCTGTCCCGCTTTTTGTACTCGTTTCGTTTACAATAACTGTTGTGTGTCTAAAAAGGGTGGAAAAAAAAGACAATAAAGCTGAAGAGAACACTGACCGAAGCTGCTGCATGAGAAAACATTAAGGTGATCTCGCTAAGGGCACAGGGCCGAGGCCACCCACTGCTGCTGGTTAGCGTGAAATCAGCTGCGTCCGACGGCCCATAATTCAGCACACGTACAGCTCAGCAGGCGATGACACAGCAAACGGTGACCCTGAGCTAACTCGCTCTCGGTCCCTGACTCACTTTAGAAACACACAGGAGACCTTCACGGCAGTTTAGGCCGGCCTGACGTGCCATGTTTACGTCTCGAACAAACCAGGCCAAATGTTCGCTCGCTCACTCTGCTGCCTGAGAGTGTGCAGGGCGAGGCCTTGGCCCTTTAACCTGTTCTCGCTGCTCTGCGCTATCACACACACACACACATGCTTGTTGGTTGCTGGTCTGTTCTTGGCCATTTCTGATGAATACATCAAAAAGAAGCATGATTATGCTTTTCTCTCTTTTTCTTTCCATGCACGACACTCATCTCACCCAGGTTGTTAATCATTCATTGCGCAATACCTAGATTTATTACATTATGCATGCCTGAGCTCAATTTAAAAACCAAACAATGCCAGCGCTAACGTCTGTTCACCCATCTGTGAGAGGCAGCTCAACGTCGGATGAATAATGGCGGAAGTCTCTACCTCTCTCAGGACCGTCGGATCAGGGAGGGGAGGCTAAAATTGAATGTAATGTTGGGTGCACAGAGCTCGTCAAGAAAGAGGTGCTAATCACCACTCAAGGACAAAAGTGACATCATTAGCATAAACACCATCTGCCCCGGAGCTCGGTAGACAACTCGCAGGTTCGAGAGCAGCGTTTTGATGAGGCTTTGATTTTAACAGTTTTTAAAATAAGCACGTTCTTTAAAATACAGAAGTAGAAGACTAAGATGACTATGCTGATGTGAAGCCTGACTCAAGCCAACGCACTAGTGGGCCACATGGCACGGCGGCCATATTGTTGAGCCCATCCCTAGTAATTGACTGTGCGTCTGTTGGGAGAAGGAGCCCGATATTTAGGGGAAGCGTTTAGGTGACGTCAGCTATTTGACGTTTCACCGCATCTCCGATAGTCAGGCTAATTGTTAAGAAATAAATGTAATATTTATTGCTATTAATAATAATTATAATAATAATAATAATGAACTAAATGAGCAGCTTTTTTTTTATTATAAATGAGCACAAAAATGCTCCAGGCAGTGCTTTTTTTAAATTTTATACATCATAACCATTCCTAATGTGAACACGAGCCTAACATTCCTACAAACAAGAGTTTGGCAGCAACGTTGTAGAAATGTTTATAAACAAAACATTCTCATATCTCCCAGACATATTAAATGTTCTATAAACCAAACGTTCTTACAACTATGATGTTCGGAAAATGTTCTGCGATTGTTAATTGTGAGGTGGGTAGCACCATGAGGCTCCCTCGGCTTTATCAAGATACTGAAAGTGTTACATTTAGGGCTGTACAATTCGGACAAAATCTCATATTGCGATTACAGGCTTCGCAGTATTAACACAAAGCCGAGTGGTGAATCCTCCGTGCTCATGGTTAAAGAGATGTGAATTTCGTGTGAATGCCACGATTCTTCCAAAACACACAAGCACACATTTTAAAAATTGGTCAGGATAATCACAGTGCATAATAAAACATTTAGCGTTTGGTTCGAGGGCTCAGTTGCATATTGCAGCCCTCTCGGGTATGAAAAAAGCAGATAATATCACAATAATGTTTAACATCTGATGCATTCTTTTACAATTACAAAAACCCCAGCAGTAAAAGCAGACCTTAACGTTCAAGGTTAGAGATCAGCCTGCATTATTCGGCCCAAAATGATTTCGTGCAAACCAGGCGGGTGGGGTTCGGCTGGTCAGGTGTACTCAGCTAGCCCTAGCTGTCAAGCGGTATAAAATCCATTATGTTGGCAAAAGGCATGCTTCCCCATAGACTTGCATTCAATATTAGCAGCATTTTACTGACAAGAATATTTTTTCCCCCCCAAGCAATATTTCAGGCTCTATGTTTGTTTTATTACAGTAATTCGTTTTCTAGTGATCAATTTTTTTTTCCTAATGGCCACGTCTCATGGCTTTTACGTCATAGTTTATCTATAAATCCGTGCTCATGCATGGTGCCATCAGCCAGTCAACACTGTTAGCACGTCATATTTCAGCGTTTCTAGCTAGGCGAGTCACATGGCATTTGCGAATCAGGTCATTGGCTCGAATTATGTTTCCAGAAAATAATCCACCCCCATGAACTGAAGACGGCAACACCCTGGACCTGGACTTCCATGTGGACAAATGCACCAGTGAGCAAACGTCATCGAAATCAATAGGGACTAATGCTAATGACCACCTCCGGTTCACGGAGGTCTCCAGGTTTAGAAATTGGTTTGCATTTGCATTTCCAGCATGTAACTACGGCAAAGGCCAATAATATTGTGAGAATGATTAACATACGATACATCCTGCTGCCATGCTCATCTCAAAGTCGGCCCCAGCAGAACCCTTTTGTTTTAACCCCATGCACCACAGCTCTGATGATGAGCTTTGTCCTAATGGCCAAAAAGGTGGCTTCTGGTTGGGCCTGGCCTGGAATAATCAATCCTTTGTGTGCGGCACACAAAAGGCAAACTGCCCGAACGCTTGCCCAGCCCGCGTTGTCAAAACACGCAACCTGCTCTTCACGCCACATTGTCTAGATCATTTCAGACCGAATTGGGACCTCCAGAATCTGGAGATGGAGGTAGAAGCGTCCATCGGTGCGAATCCCATCGGACACCAAGCCCCTCAGTGGGGATGGGCTGCAACTAGCTGACATAAGGAACATTTCCATTAATAATAGGCTCCTTTCTTCACCTATAGCCAATTCTCTAGAATAAGCCGCCTAAAACAAAACCTCTGTCTGCCAAAAGAATGGCTCTAGTGGGTTCCATCCGCTTCAAGGAGCGCTCCTGACGCACGCAGGCATCGTCACCCGCTTGCTGGAGCCAAGTTATGTGATGCGCTCCAGACTTCAGCATGTAATTAAATCATTCATTAGCGACATAGGTTGCATAAAGCACTTTTTCATCCCGACTTTGTGGTACGTATGTCGAGTTGCCTTGCCCAAGGCTTGAACGCGCACAGCGCGATGTGCGCCAGGCGGCGAGCGTCGGAATAAAGCGCGAACGAACCGTTCATTGGTCGTTAACAAGCGAAAGATGAGCATGGCGCGGGACAGAAAAATGCAATTTAAAAAAAAATTTTTTTTTAAAGTGTTCATTTTTAAAGGCAACGCCACGCGAGCTGTCCTGGACGATGATGACGACGACGATGACGTATCAAGCAGCAGCGACGCGAACAATGAAAACAACACCGCTAAATAATCGGATGTTGTTGTTGTTGTTGTTGTTGTTGTTGTTTTGCTTTTACCTTCGTTTCCCGAACATCCTGCTTCGTGCCCTCGGGATACCACTGCACGCGCACGAAGCCTCTGCCGAGAGGCCACGTCCGGGACTCCGGTGCCCCGTTCTCGGTATCCGAGCTCCCGGGGATGCAGCCACCGCCTCCCCCAACTCCTCCACCTCCTCCACCGCCGCCGCCGTCTCTGCCTCCGCCGCCATCAAGGTCCTCATCCTCGTCCTCGAAGTCCTCCTCTCCGTGGATCATTCGCACGAGGCCGAAGCGCAGGGAACCGCGGTGCCGACCGGAGACCAAGTCATGCGAGAAAAGGAGCCGCTGCGCGCCGCCCGCCGACGGTGACAGAGCCGCGGAGGGAGGCTCGGAGCCCGGACTCGCCACCGGAGAAAGGCCCGGGGTCGGACACGGAGAGGATGCTGCTTCTGCTGCCACGGGGTCCGCCATCACTGCCGCTGCTGCTGCCGCTGCCGGAGAATAAAGAGGGGCGCGAGAGAGAGAGAGAGAGAGAGAGAGAGAGAGAGAGAGAGAGAGAGAAAAGGGATGGCTGGATGATGAAAAAGAAAACCCGTAACCGGGGGAACCGGCACGTGTTTACGTCGATACGTCAAGCTTTGAGCGTTGGGAGCGCGCGCGCGTCATTCATACAAACCGAGCGCTGCGCCGCCGGGATGCGCGCGCATACCACGCCTAACGGGATTCATTATCATCAGATGATGGTAGAACCCAAATTAAATGGGAGGATGATGATGATGATGATGATGATGATGATGATGGGGATGGGGGGGGAGTTGATATAACTGTGCCATTATCATTCTTTATTTGTAATTATGTCAAGTAATATCAGCTGTTTGATCGTCAGTAATCATTCTAGCATTTGTATTTCCTATTTATTTCTTCATCATTTAATGAGTGGAGGATTTTTATTAGTGGTCGTCTGTTTGATTGAGTCTAGTCATTGATTTGTGTTTGATTGATTAGTGATTTCACAAATTGTGCCGCTGACAAATAGCGCTTTACATCAGCGCCTCGACGCAGTTCATTAGATTTATTTTTCTATCACGTAATTATTAGCTTTCCTAGTGCGTAGCCTGGCTGGAATACGTCATTTGTTCATGCACAGCGCTCCAGACTTTGCACCCGATTTCCTCCTAAACATGCACAAGTCGCCCGTGACACGCTGCGATTGGTCTTGCAAGAGTTGCCATCATAGATATATAAAATAAAAAAAAAAAAGGAAGATGCCTCATTGGGCTAAGCCAGACACGGCAATGGCGCCGCCATCTTGGAAGGGGCAACTTTCCAAGTTGAGCTCGTTGACTGGAATTTTAATTTAGAGCGTCAGGATTTTCACCAGAAATGCCGGTGCACTGTGCATAATCGCCGACACTTTCAAAACAAGAGAACAAGGAATGACTTTTCATGTGCGTTTTCATTTTATGAGGGACTTTATGTGGGAGTTAAGGCGGGGTTATAGTTGCTGGCTAGGTGAGTCCAGTTCATTACTGTCTTTGTGCTGTTTAACACGCAACGCATCTTAGCTGACGTTTATTATAATGCAACTTAGAATAAATTCTAAATTCATCTCATTCTAAATTTACAATCTTGCTATTGCTGATATTGCTGCTACGTGGATTAAATAACTGTCTGGGTCTCAACTCTGATTCATTACTATTATTATGCATTATAATAGTTATTTTTTAGTAAAAAAAAAAAAACTATCGACGGTACAGTCGTGGCCAAAGGTTTTGAGAATGACACAAATATACATTTTCACAAAGTCTGCTGCCTCGGTTTTTATGATGGCAATTTGCATATACTCCAGAATGTTATGAAGAGTGATCAG
>JAOUQW010000011.1:1801483-1832675 GCA_028565825.1 Olivaichthys viedmensis
CCAACAGTGGCAGCTTGGCAGAGCTGAGGCTTGAACCCACAACCTTCTGATCAGTAGTCCAGTGCACTAACCACTGAACCACCACTGCACCTATTAGGCCTACTAGGCATTAAAAAAAGGAATTCATAAAAAAGTTGAGTTTCTTTTTCTTTTCTTTTTTAACTGCCCTCCCGCATTCCGTGCCCACGCACGATTCAAACCAAAGCAGCCCAATCTGGCAACCCCCTGCCATCCACGCAGAAGGCATTAGCCACCTATTAACGGTGACTAACGGCGCTTAAGCAGCCAAGGTTATAAATGCGCGCTCACGCGCCCGCACCCCATCTCACTTTCTACACGCGCGGCGCTCGGCACGGTCACGCGCTCGGCACGGTCACGCGCTCCTGTAGTCACTACAAACCCGTACGTGCACACGGCGGGCGAGCGGGCGTGCTGTCGGGCTGTCAGTGTCAACAGACACCGCGAGAAGTTGTAAGAGTCATCGTCGGAGAGGAAAAACATGTCGGTGGTGAGCACGCTGCCGTTCCTCAAGCCGCTCCGCGCGCCCGTGTTGCCCGCGCGACAGCGGCGTCACACACTTCCGGCCAGCGAGTTCCGTTCGCTGAACACGGAGGACGCGATCAGCGTGTTCGAGATCGAGAGGGAGGGTGAGTGACACAAACCCTCCACCAATGACAGCGCTTATTAATTCTTTATAAAGGTCTACATTTTAGAGTGGACCAGAATTTATAAACCCTTTCAAAAAAAATAGTCTAGTCTTTTCTAGTTTCTAGTTTAAAAAAATAAAATTAAAAAAAATTTAAAAAAAATTCTATTTGACTATTTTTCTGTTTTATAATTTCATTTTTTAACCAAAAAAAACCCCCATCAGTTTAAACAATACAAAATGTGCCAGACATGCAGTGTGACTGTCAGAAAAAGAAAGGTACTATTTAAAATAGGCCATTTTGTTCAAGGTCGAGGGAATGTTTATTGATCGAACGTATTTCTATTTGTGATATTTTATTAATTCACTTTAATGTTGTATGTAAAGCGCCTTGGGTTTTTTTTTTTTTTTGGAACTTTAGTTTTTGTTTTTGTTTTTTATATTAAAAAGTTGAATTATTATTATAAATATTATTATAAAGTCAGCTGAGATGTTAAGATAAGCGACTGTTTCCGTTTCAATCAACATAACATTCTGAACAATCATGTTTCTTTTTTCAATATATTACATCATTTTTTATGTTCTCGGTTCACGATCTGCAATAAATCTTGTCCAAAGTATTTGTATTAATTTTGTAAAAGCAACTAGTGTCTAAATTTGTGACCGAGAATTGTGACCGAGAAATTTAATGTGCAGATAAGAAATATGTTTTAAAAGTGCATTTTGTTTCTTTTTTTCTTTCATGTTATCTATTTTACAATTTTTTTTCTATTTTAAAATGAATTTTTAACCAAAACATCAGTTCACACAATAAGAAACTATGCTTTTTGGAATCAGACATGCGTTATCAGGAAGGAAAAAAAAAAAAGGTACAGTATAGGAACATTTTTGTTCCTCAACGAACAAACAATTAAATGTATCCCCAGAGGTACAACAGTGGTCCTTAGGGTCCAATTATGTGCCTTAAATTAGTTTCAAGGATGAGCCCTCGAGGGTACAATCCCAGTGACAAGCGTTTGTATCTTAAAACCTCAGTTTAGTACCTTTAGTGTCTAAAAGTGCTGACTGTCTGCAAGACTGATTAAATTGTGTTCCCTCTTCAGCGTTCATCTCGGTGTCTGGCGAGTGCCCTCTGCACCTGGACGAGGTGCGTCACTTCCTCACGCTGTGCCCCGAGCTCTCCCTCGGCTGGTTCGTGGAAGGCAGGCTGGTCTCCTTCATCATCGGCTCGCTGTGGGACCAGGAGCGTCTCACCACAGTGAGTGCACACTCGGACCACAGCAAAGAGCGGAAACTTTAAAGAGCTGTAATTGTGTTTCATATTATAGATATTACAGAAGTCATGAAACGATGATGGGTGTGAGAAGTTATGAGAAATCAGTATTCTCCGGGTTACTGGACATCTTTATAGCGTTAACACTATAAAAAAAACAATAAAAGCCACTAAAAAGACGAACCACCGATGATGGGACAAAAACCCAAGACAAAACAGATGCCTGGGAGAATTGGATTTCAAAATGTTTATTGTATGGGACGACTTTATAAAAGAGGGTAAGCTGTGAAATCATCAATGAGCAAACAGGGAGTCTGGAGACTTGACTGGAGTGAATCTTCATTTAAGCGTTTTGCAACAGATCAATACAGTCGTCAGTCAGTCTATGTACAGTTGGACAGGGTTTTTAATAGTGTGGAAGAGAGAGAGAGAAGTGGGAAAGAAGGGATGGATGGGGTAAGAAAGGGCCACTATTGGGGCAGCAATAAATATGGCCCAATTGCCTTTAATCACCTTTAAGGAACAAGATAATCAAAACAAAGATTTAGATCTTTGGTGGAACACTCCAAGACACTCAGTCGGCATCATGGGAGGTCTGCACAGCTTTCTGTCATCCGTGGCCCTAATAGTGCTGAAACTGTAATAAAACTCCAGGTGTTCAAAAAACGTTGGACTGGCAGTGCACAGAAAAGTCAAATGACATCCTATGTTTTAAGGGAGCCCATTTTTGGTCCTGTATGTCTAGAGCCTTTTATTTTATTTTATTTTTTTATCACTGTTTACAGTATTATTGCTATATTGTCTTAAAATACTACATCATGTTAAAAAAAAGAAAGATCCATTTCACAATTCCACATCGCCTTTTCCATCTGAATGAGACCAACTTTATGTCAGGAGTGCAAATGCTGCCTACCTACTGTCTTAACAAAAAAGTAAAATCTAGCACCCTAAAAGATTCTTTGGTTTGTCCCTCCGAGGGAACTTTGAAAGGTTCCATGTAGAACCCTGCAACAAAGGGTACCCCTTTAGAAACCTGGTACCATTAACCACCCAAAGAACCATTGAGAAACCCTTTTTTATTCTCTAAGAGTGTAGAAACGGTATTTTGAAGTGTCCATGATAATATGGTTGAATATCGTGGTATATCGTATAGCTGCATTCAGACTTGCATCTTGTAGCTCACTAACACACACCACTCAATTTTAAGATCTTATCAGGACGTAACCCTGTCCCTCTTTTGTCTCCCGCTCCTTCCAGGATGCTTTGACGCTGCACAAGCCGCACGGCACCACGGTCCACATCCACGTGCTGGCGGTGCACCGCACGTTCCGGCAGCAGGGCCGTGGCTCCATCCTGATGTGGCGCTACCTGCAGTACCTGCGCTGCCTGCCGTACGTGCGCCGCGCCGTGCTCATGTGCGAGGACTTCCTCGTGCCCTTCTACCAGAAGTCCGGCTTCAAGGCGCAGGGGCCGTGCGAGATCACGGTGGGGCCGCTGACCTTCATCGAGATGCAGTACGCCGTGCGTGGCCACGCCTTCATGCGTCGTAACAGTGGCTGCTGAGTTTATGCAGCTGTATTTTTTCCTTGTGTCGCTCCGTTCGTTACCCCAAAGGCCAAAGGTGGTGACATGGCAGGCTTATTCTGGCGGGGGAGCACGTTTCGCCGCAGCTTCTGCTTTGAGTGTAGGTTACGTTTGTGGCGCCGCTGAGTTTTTGTCCCCGTTTGTAAGTTGTGGCACTGGTCCGTGTTGTAAATGGAAAAGCTGATTAAAAAACAAAACAAAACAAAAAAAAGTGAAAGGAAGGAAAGAAAGAAATAACGAAAGCATCCACATTTCCCACCTTCATAATGGCTGGCTTCATTAGAACCGAGTTAGATATTCTAGATTCATTATCTATAATACCTAACGTTTAATCTTATCACGCCACATGTATAGAGTAGGTTTTTTTGGTGTCCTTTACATTGAAAAAATGTTATTTATTTATCTCATTTGAGCACTTCTGATTTATTTTTCTATCATACTTTTTTTTTTTAAATAACCTGTTCATTTTAGGAAAGGAGGCAACGGTAGTAGGTAAAGGGCAGTAGGCAATTTGAGTAGCATACGCTATAAAACCCATTTCTCCACTAACGAAAAGATGTTAGGGGCGGGTGATATAGCAAAAATATCATATCGTAGTTTGCAAAACAGTAGAGGCAGATGTAAAAAAAAATATTTTCAATAAAAATAAATAAAAGCTTCCATTATATTTATATAAACAACTGATGATAAAATAGATTCTAACGTCCAACGACTTCTTACCTTGAGTAACGATGCAGTCAGTCAGTGTTGCAGAAGTACAGACCATACCAGTGAGCCTCTCAGAAACGCGTACTGCATCATAATTTATCACTAGATCAACTTTCATATCGTCATATTGCCCAGCCCCACATGATGTACATGCACGGTTATAAAACAGCGGTCCGGTCGATAATCTAAAGTTCTATTTTAGCCTTGTTGTTGTTTTGAGTGTCTTGTGGTTGCTCTACATGTTTCTGTTCTGTGGAAGCATTAAACCAGCATCGATTCGACATCCTGTTATTGTGCTCTTTTCTGATTGAACTGAACAAATGAACAAGTTTAACATGACCTCTGCGAAAAACAACACATGGACAGGTTCCAAATCCTGTTATTCAAAGCCTTGTGGAAGGCATTAAGATATTTTTTTAGACCCTGAGGAACTGATTTACATTTTTTTCCCCCATCCACTTCATTACTATTTCATTCCATTTAGTTGTTAAAAGGCAACGCTAACTGGGTACATTAGGTCATGTTTAGCTACATTAAAGTGTTTGGCTGTTGCTCAGGTGAAGGACTCTGATCCAGGATCATGCAGTCATAGACGGCTTTATCTGCATTAGGGAGCATTACGGGAGGTTTGGCTGAGCACCTAAAATAACCTTTCCAGAACCTGTTCATAGAGTCCGATAGTCAGAGACCAGCGAATTGGTCAAGCAAAATGTGTCCAATGTTTATTAAAACCCCCTTATTTTGAAAGTAATTATTGACCAGCCAAAGATGAGCTTCACAGTAGACACTAACCACCTTTGCCTCTATGGGGTCTTGAATCAAGACATCTATGATCTTGTACATGTTTTGTAAATAGAGAAAAATAAAGACCAGATTTTTCACAATTTTTGCTGCCCTATTTTTCATATTGTAGGATAGTGAACAAACGAATACATGTGAAGTCACCAGTAACTTGTTTTGAAGGCCTTAATTGTTTTTCTATATTGAGTAATATAAATTGCTTGGCGTGGCAGTTCCACAAAAAAATAAGTTATCAGACAACAGAAAAAGGCACAGAAGCACTTGTAGTACACCTTCACCCTCATCAAGAAAACCAGATTCTGTGCATGTAGAAATGAAAAACACCCCCAAGTCTTCACTCACCCACCCCATTTCCACTGGTAAACCAGCGTTTCATGGCCTGCATTTACATACTGGAACACGATTGGCTCTTGTATTTTATGATGCAATCACACTTACCTGTCACGTGTTCCAATACCGACTCAGATTTTTCAGTGTTTCAGCTTCCAATTTTTTAAAAAAGAATTCAGGAAAACCACGGCAAAAAATGTTTCACCCTTAAACAGTCTACGCACTTAAAATAATAAAAAATAAAGAAATAAAATTCATCATAAATAATACATGCTTTATAAAGTTTAGGATGACTTTTAAAACAATATAATTACATTGGTATAATGTGGTATAGACAGCCACAGAGATCATTCTAGATGTTAAATAATTTAAACCATGAATTATTTTATTGACATATATCTTTTTTTTTTTTTTTTTTGAGAAAAGGCCATTAGGACAAGTTAGGATTGTCATATAAATATAAAAATTACATGAATCAGTGGATCTTAAGTACAGATATTTGGTCCAGTACATTTAAATGCACAACATAACAATTTTCGATTATCAAAAGACTTTAAAATGATTAATTCTTTTTTCTTTTCTTTTTTAATTTAAGGCACAGCGCACTATGTAAAAGTAGAAAACAAAACAAAACAAAACAGAAACTATTTCGAACCAGAAATGTAATGGCACGGTCTGGTTTAAAAAGATACAAAAGTGATGATAACTACATGTATAAAACAATACATTCAGGTTATTTGAAATGCAGTTTGGATAAGCTTTGGGTCCATCCAGGGAGTTTAAGTCCTGCTTCAGAGGCCACAAATTGGACGTACCAAATTGGTTATACCATCATTCGGTCTGTGTTCCGATCGGTAACCTGTACAACACAGACTGGAACGTCCAGTTCAGTACAGCACAGTGCATCGCAGCCAAATGGTAATGAAATGTTAGCAGTGTGTCTTTTGCCGTCAGACGTGTCGAACGACAGACGCTAAACCAGCTTTACTGCATTGCGCTGGTGATTGAACATGACTAATCAAAGCCTCCTGTTGTCCGATCATCGCAATTAGGCTATAATCCTTTTCACAGTCATCGGTTTCTCTCTCCATAAGCCGGACACATGCAGAGGCCACGGTCTCATGTCTCCAGACATGGTTGAGAACTGGACGATATTCTAGAACAGCTCAGAATGTTCTAGGATGTTCTGACAGCGCAGCTAACATTTTCTGGCTAAATTTGCTAATCAAGGTACATTTAGGAGTCAAGAATCAATGAACAAGTTCAAGTTCAATTAAATAATAATAAGAAGAAAAACGTATATTGGACATGGACATGTGACAAAAATTGGTTAGACGATATATCGCGAATTCCAACAAGGCACAATATTATTGTAGCGGACATTTTTTAGATAATCACTACTACCTCTGCAGTCTATTTATCTAAACCGAGAAGTGAGCGATTGTGAGTAAACAAATGTCACGTATACAGATGGCTAGAAATGATGACGGGTGATAAAGCAGAATCCCGAATGAGATTGCGTCGCAGTTAAAAGGCTACCCAGTGAGAACAGCTAGAGATAAACATATGGTTTAGTAATGGCTTTTTAAAAAATATAACATCACGATTATCTCTAAACCTGAGGTAAAAGATTAGGCAGTTACTGTGATATGAACATTTAATAATGGTACATGGCCATTGGACATGTATACACGGAGTTGCCAGTTTATTATTATGCAATAATGCCAACCACTCCCCATTAGCTTTTATTCACCGTCAGCCATTTTACTCTCTTTCAACAAAATGTCGTTATATATTTCTGATCAGGGCCTTTTGATATCATTTGAACATTTATAACAACCTAAATTAACTCGTGTTGGCTGCATTTCAATCTGAAGGACAAGCAGGGTCCTGTGGTAGTGATGATTTTCATCTACAAAAGATACACCTACCTATAACCTGATAAAACTGGCAACTCGGTGCATGGCTCTAGTTCGCAGGTCAATGAAGCGTCATGGGGTATCATAGATTGTCGTAGTGGCATACCCTGGTGGCAAATGAGCTAAATACGGACATAAAGAAACATTAAAGGAATACTCCAGCATTTTTCAACCTAAATCTTTATCCGCCGAAAATGTAGTGCATGGGCGATTACCAAGGACAATAACTTTTTTTTTGTTGACACGTTTCCTTGTCCTTGTAAAAAAGAGAAAAACCTGTTTAGTCAAAACTCACTTATAATGGAAGTCTAAGGGCAGTTGTTGAACAGAGTCAATAAATGTTTAAAATGCATAACTACATGACGCAAATTTAAAACTACAACCGCTACAATTTTAACAATAAAGGTTTTATGATAAGATACCAACCTTCTAACACTGGAGTAAAAAGTAAATAAAAGGTATGACAACATGACTACATTGGTAATGCTTGACCACAAATTCTTCCCCCTGAAAAAGTAGTTCCATCTCTGAAAGGACGAATTTTACAGATTCCGACCTTAATTTACAAACACTTTTGACTTAACAATTCATGAAAGCGTTGTACAAAAATGCGCGTTTCACATAAACGTTTATTGACTGCCCCAACAAGTGCCCTTTGACCTCCATCATAAATGAGTTTAGAGTAAACAGGTTTCCCGTTCTTTTCTTAGTACAGGGAAATATGTCGAATTTATTGTCCGTAGTTATCGCACATCTGCTACAGATACGTATGAACACCAAAAGCATCATTCAATATCCTAAGTTCTACGGTGAGGGCAGCCATGTTATTTTAGAAGTAGGTGTAATAGCATGCCACCCGCATGTCAAATCAATAAAATGCTAGTTTAAGGCAAGGGTTCTTTCTATAGTAGACGGAGACATGCCCTGATGTAGTTTTTAGTGTCATTAGGAAGTAATTTGTATATTATAAATATTGTACCTTAAACTCCTGCAAAGATCAGTGGATAACTGAGTGAGTGAGTAACTCAAAATGACTTGATAATGCCCCAAAACCTTAACAGAACCTTACCATCGTAGCATCTGTAAGTCGGCTTTTCTCATCCCTCACGTGTTCTTTTCAGGACCTGGCTTCCACAAGCCAATTTCCTTGCCGTCCTGGTCGCTGGATTAGCATGGCCACTAGGATGCCAGTGTACCACATGGTCAATATTGTAGTGCCCAGCATTTGCATGCTAGGTAGTGATTAGCCTAGCCATTAGCACACAAGTACACTACATGGTTGGTATTGTAGTGCTTGAGATTTGTCCGCTAGCTGGGGAATCAGCATATCTGCTAGCATGCTAGTGCCCTATGGGGTTGTTATCATAGCGCTCACAGAACTTGCTGGTGAAGGGGATGCAGGTGAGATACTCGAGCCAGTTCCAGTTGATGGGGTAGATGTAGAACCAGACGATGAGCGAGGAGAACAGCCCCACGTACACGAGCAGTGAGAGGATGATGAGCACACGCTTGCGGTACTTGTCGAAGGTGCCGAAGGTTACGTAGGGCAGGAAGGCGAAAGAGAGCAGCAAGCCGCTGAGGAAACCGAAGATGTGGGCGATGTTGTCAATCCACGGAAGCAGGCCGCAGAGGAAGAGGAAGAAGACGAGGCCGAGAAGCTTGAGGAAGGCCTTCCATGGATTCTCCAACATCTGCCAGCCCTGGAAGAGCTCCACAAACAGGCATGCTAGCAGGCCGAACTGGGAGCCCGCTGGACCCACCTGCATTACAAGTAAGATAATTTTTGTCATTTTCATCCTAACCGTCTTTCTGCTTTTCTTTCTTTCACCTTCTTCTTTTTAACTTAATTTCTTTTCTTCTATTAATCCTTCCTTCTTTCTTTCCTGACTCCCTTCCTTCATTCTCTTCTTCTTTTCTTTCCTCTCTTCCCTTCTTCTTTCCTTGCTTTTCTTTCCTTTCTTTTTTTTGTCCTTCATTTCCTTCATTCATTTTTCTGCAATTTCTTACATTTTTCATTTGTTCTTTCCTTCCTCCCATCTCTTCTTTCCTTCCTTCATCTTTTCCCCTTCATCACTTCTTCCTTTCTTCTTTGTCCCCTTCCTGACTTCCTTGCTTCTTTCTCTCCTTCCTCACTTCCTTCCTTCTTTCTCTCCTTCCTCACTTCCTTCCTTCTTTCTCTCTTCCCTCCTTCTTTCTCTCCTTCCTCATGTCCTCTCTTCTTTGTCCCCTTCCTCACTTCCTTCTTTCTCCCTTTCCTCTTCTTTCCTTGCTTCTTTTCCTGCTTTTCTTTTTGTCCTTCATTTCTTCTTCTTTTTTCTGCAATTCCCTACTTTCTTCATACCTTCCTCCCTTCTCTCCTCCTTTCCTTACTTTTGCCTTCCATCTTTTCTTACTTTCCACCTTCTTCCCTTAATCACTTCCTTCCTTCTGTCTCCTTCCTCACTTCTTTCTCTCTACTTCCTCACTTCGTTCCTTCTCTCTCCTTCCTCACTTCCTTCCTTCTCTCTCCTTCCTCACTTCCTTCCTCCTCACTTCCTTCCTTCTCTCTCCTTCCCCACTTCCTTCCTTGTCCCTTATTTCTTCTGTCCTTCCTTCCCTCTTTTCTTCCTTCCTTTCTTTTCAAGTGTTAACTACTGTTTCTTGCATACCCTAATCACAGCTGTGCATTGAGCTTAAGCCATTAGACCGATGCTATCAGTCCTGACGTCACACAGCATCATGTTTACGGAGAGGGTTTGTTAACAGTAGTGATAGGACGTCTGTTATTATAGTCATCAGACATAAGTACAAAGCAAAAAGCAAGCAGGGAAACAGAGAAACAGGTGCAGTGGTTGGTGATTTTTGATGATCAGACCTCGGCATGAATGGGACGCAAATAACAGGGGATATTTTGATGATAATGCACAGGGTTGATGGGTCAAATAGGTCACCATCAATATCAATTTTTATTTTTTGGTAAAGAGCACGTACATAGGCCAGCAATTAGATCCTAAAATGGAAACAGCCAGAAATGGCAGAATTACAAATGAAAAGAATCTGTATATAACGTAATTATCACCTTGAACACCAATCATGCAAATTAAAATAAAAGCTTTTCCTGCAGCATAATATTGATCCATCTGCTGCTTCTCTCTCCCCCCCTCTTCCTCTCCCTCTCCCTCTCCCTCTCCCTCTCCCTCTCCCTCTCCGCTGCTTTTCAATCATGATCACTGAAGATACTATATATTTTAAACGTGCATTTAATCCTTCTTTCTGTCCTTCCTTCTTGGGCTTTCTTTATCCATCATTCTTTTGCCCTTTTTCCCCCCCATGCTTTCTTTCTTCCCATTTTCCTTCAATTCATTCTTTCCGTCCTTTTTTCATTTCCACCCTTCATTTATTTATTCTTATAGGCTTTCTTCCTTTGCCTTTCTTACAATCTCTCTTTCCATCTTTCTTTTCCCTCTTCTTCTCTTAAGTTAAACAACAGTTTATTTCGTAGCCGCATTCGCAGCTCTGCATAAGTTTATATTAACAGGCTTAATTACCATGCTAACTGAAGGCTTTGTTAACTCGGTGAACAGAATTATGGGATTGGGTTCTCAGGAGTTGCAGTTCCAGGACTGTCGCACCGACTGAGAAAATGTTTACAAATGCAAGAAAACAATTTTTAACTTGGATTTTTTTTTTTACAAACATAATAATCTGTGACTATCATAGTGGCACAATATCAGCATTTTTCCATTTCACAGTACTTTGCAATGCTAGTTGTTTCCCCATCTCACTCCAATATAGCCGACTAACGCTTGGAATAACAGACAGACGTCATTCTAGAAGACCAAAAACCCTTCAAGGGAGTGTAACCTATCAAAAGAACCTGCTACTATTTTCGGAATTACACTGGGATTGCGTCAAGCTGTTGACTTGGTAGTACAGCCTGTAACTTGGAAAGACTGTTCATTTTGACCTGATCAGATTGACGTCATGCCTGGGCAGACGGTTAATCTAACACACTTCTACAAGGACAAGAGAGGTGAAAAGACACCCTGGAAAAGTGCGTTTGAGCACGCACGCACGCACACACACACCGCGTTGCCCTCGCACACACCTACGCTAGGCTTTAGCCGTTCCGAGAAAAGCATTTAAGGTCTACAGACCTACACAAGGCAAGGCAATGAGATTAGAGGGTAGGAGTGAGTGGACATTTTGAAGCCGTCACAAGCCAGGAGGGACAAACCGTACAAGATTCAGGAGACATTTTCCTTCTTTTTTTAATTTTTTTTTAAAAATCTTGTCGAAGTGGATTTCAAGTTCTTAATTTCTATCTTTGATAAATAGAGAAACTGGTCCTTAGTTCTGGCATGTAGGGTCTTCCGCTATGAAGCCTTGGTGCAGCCTAATTAAAGAAATACGTCCTACAGTACTTGCATCGTTGTGGCTGGCCTTGTGAGGAAATACAAAAGTCTGTGTTATGGCATTTGCCAATATTAAGTTTTGTTATCACAATAATTGTCTTACAATATCGTATCAAAGAGTTTGCCATGTTTTTCTCCTTCGGGAAGAGGTTACCTGGGTATGCAGGATTTTTAGGCAGCGTTCGTCATCATTCGCAAGGCAGCATAAGGACAGCTGTCTAATAAGGTTATGGAGAAATTTGAAGGAGCTTTGCACGTCTCCCTCACGACATATGGTTAAAATTCTGCTGAATGAAAACAAGTAGAGAAAAATATGTCCGTTTTCTTAACACAATATCATCGTATCATAATCTGAATAAGAATTTATGCAGTTATTGCGATGGTGTAAATTAGATTTCCTTTAAATTCTCATATTTTCCCTTTGCGCCGAATGCAGTCGATCAGCCAAGACATTTGGAGTCTGACAATTTGCTTATTTCACATAAATACATGCCCAAATCTTGATACACTTGCTTCAAATGTCGTCGTTAAGCAACGCGATCTCATTCTTGAATAAACAATTTTGTAAAAAGGGCAGGGACAGTCCATATTTACAGATTTAAGTTCAAAGTGTAACTGTTACTTTCAGCTTTCTGCCTTTAAACTTTGGGAGAAAGGATTTCATAATATAATATAATATATAATAGAATTTAATTTAATTAGGGGCAGTGGTGGCTCAGTGGTTAGTAAAAAATACAACCGAAAAAAACACGAACTCTTGACATTCAAAAAATCTTCCAATCTAAAAAAGAAAAACGCGTGGAGGAAAGTGACTTAATACCTATTGTTACAAATAAGGTAGGTCATTTAAGGTATATAACCCCTTGTAAAATGTTTTAAGATGGACAAGCTTTAACTAGGGCAGTGGTGGTTCAGTGGTTAGGGCACTGGGCTACTGATCAGAAGATCATGGGTTCTAGCCTCAGCTCCGCCAAGCTGCCACTGTTGGGCCCTTGAGCAAGGCCCTTAACCCTCCCTGCTCCAGGGGCGCTGTATCATGGCTGACACTATTTATTATATATATAAATAAATAAAAAATTACAACACAGCATTATGATGTTGTTTGAAGTAAGTGTTACGAAGATTTGGGCATGTTTTTACAGAAAAGCTGTTGGGTGATACAGACTTCTATTACTTGTTAGCTACATTAGCCTTGCGGCTACAGTGCAAAACTAAAGAAGCTCATATCAAACACCAAACCTGTCTTGGCTGATCGAATAGATCTTGGGTAAGGGGAACATTGTGCATATTTTGACTTTTCACTGAACCATTCCTTTAAAATCGGCACATGCCTGGTATGAACTGGGCATAAGCAGAGGTTTGGAGACGGTGCTTAGTCATTGGCTATTGTTTAAACCCATTGTGACTTAGCTAATTAGTTCCCGGATTGTATGATTCACCGTTCACTACACCATGAAGAGATTTCACAAATAGATTACGGCTCAATTCTCAAGAACAATATAAATGTGAAGGAAAACTTGAAAAGAGCGAGTAAGAGGATCTCAGTGGGTTAAACTGGGTTAAACCGGGCCGTGCTAACTGGGTAATCCGTCTCATTTGCAAAACATGTGAATGCTAGTCCAAGCCTGAGAAACTACATGGTTGGAAAAGTGGCTTTCGAGCTTTTGGATCTCGAAGCACATCATATCTGCTTGTGATACTTCCTCAATGATCATAAAATGTAAAAACATTATATAATATGTCATCATAAAAATTCTGTGCATCTCCATTTCTTTGGAAATAAGGACTCCGGCCCCGCCAAACAATTCCCAGACAGGCTGTAGTAGTCTGGAGGTGTGGATGGGGGAGGCGCACTGGAGAGGCGTAATGACCTCACTACCTGCTCTAGCTTATTTTAGCCTCTGCTAGCTCAGCATGACATGCCTTTTTAACACCGTTCATCTAGACGTTACTAATCCATGCTTCTTTCCATCAGCACATCGGCCAGCAGACAAACAGGATTAACTGGAGGTGAACGAGCACAACAACCGCACATACTTATGAGGACTTACAATCAGTAATTCTGTAACAAAATAAGCTTAGTCTTGCATCCCTAGTTTCAAAAGAAACTTATCTTGAATGCAAGCCAAGTTGTTTATCCATGCTGTTATATCAGTGATGACATTTCAGACCCTTCATGAAAACTAACACACACAACCATGATAGAGGTTGTTAAAGCAACACAGTCTTGTCTGTTAGTGCTAATTAATTATGCATATTAAAACTATACTCGATATAGTCTCATATGCAAGACATCCAAAAAAAAGCATCCCAATATCCAGAAAATAAAGGACGAGGCAGAGGCGAAAAACGCCACATGACGACGAGAAGTCTGCTATGCTCCAATATCTAGACACTTCGGCTGCAACAAATTATTAAAAATATATAGACGTGATTTTCAGAATAAAAATCACTTAAGAAGTGTTTTATAGGACACTCGGGTGTTATACAAAAATGCCTGAAAACTTTGCTTTGGGACCTTTAAGGTTAGGGTTATTGTCGAGGTTTGCCTTTTTACCTTTTTCACGACCTCATTCATATGGAATGCAATGTAACCCAAACACATTGTCCACTCTCGTTCAAATTTATACGAATCTCTCATAAGATCGGGTTGGTTTTTGACGACCTTTGAATTGATCATTCATGCGTTCAATTAAGGAGCAAAAGGGGGGAAAACTAAAGAGAGTTATAAATCAACAAAACTCGTGTATGTGATTGTACATGTCGAACACCAAACACAAAATGAAAGCTGGTGGATTGGTTTGCAAGGTCCCATTAGCATTGATTAAACTCTGACCCTCTAGTTTTCCATTCCATCACTGGCATTAGAGTTGCCAGCACGTCTTTTTTAACCGGATTTCTTTCTTACTACTTTACATGTTCATCTCGAACGCAAGGGTAGATCTTTCTGCTCTAAACAGGGGACAACTGGGCGCTCTCCGGGGACTAGGAGTGGTGGTACAGTGACCTGGCCACTGCAGATGGGTGAAATGAAGGCAGTGAGGAAACACAAGTCCTCTCTCATGCTATTTAATCCAGAAACATTCCTCAGCTAACCCGCTTGGCATCGTTTAACCAGAGCACACTTGGCTTCTCTTACTCAGTCACGCTCTTACTCTCTCCCTCTACTGGACACATAGTGATCCCACTCGCTTTCTTGCTTTCCCTTTATTGTGGTAACTTGCACCCGTCTTTCTCTCACACACTCAGTCCCTTTAGCTCTAGGTTTTCTCGGTTCCTCTGTTTCACACTCACAATCGGGTCTCTACAGCCCACCTCTCTTTATTGCTGGGAAATGGTCTGGCAGCTCAGAGTTGGATCCGATTTACAGTGATTGTAAATCTGCCCTTGATGATGTCACAAATCTGCTGTATAAGAGAAGAAGAGTATGCGATGTCACACATCCCATTTAATTCTGTACCATTCCTCAGCTAACCCGGCATGGTTTAAACAGATCACACTCCATCAAGCATTCCATTTTTTATACCATGGAAAATGCTCATTTCTGATTGGCTGGCAGGTGTCTTTTTTTCCCCCTTATATCAGGACGCCTCTAATGTAGATCCGTTCAATAATTTAATCACAGTTCTAAAACCAATGCTCCTTATACTGGAACCATGATGGAATGTAACCATGACAACGATCTTGTATGCTTTGCTACTGCAATTAATCATTTTAACCACACAGAAATGAATCACATATAAGCTGCAGTGTGTGGAAATGTTTTCATTTAAAAGGACAATAACAGAGCGAGATAACGTCCTTCGAGATGTAACAATAACAACAATCATATAACTGTAGCTTATTGATATTGATGAGACTTATAGCTACCAGATTGGCATCATATATGCCTAAATCATCGCACACTATCAGAATAAGTCTGTATTCAAAAAATGAAATCAAATTTGAGCTATATTTTCATCCAAATCACTTGCAATTCTGCCTTCAAACTTTGGGCCACACCTCATACCCGAGTCTGATGCTTGAGTGGCGTGACATAAAACTATGTGCTGAGGAAGAAAGTGATTCTGGCTTCAAGATGGCCGCTACTACTGTTTTTTAGCTCTGGGATGTTCTTTTGTCCATTTTTACAGATCACAGCGCATCATACTGTGTCAGAAACCATAAGCCACAGTCTGTTTGAGATACATGATGCTAAACTGATTGACTAGAAGCTTCCATTACTTGTTTGCTACTTAAGACTTGTATCTCCAGTGCAAAACTAAAGAATGCAATAACGCAAAAAAAAAGAAGGCATGATGTCATCACCTCTGCTTTGTATGGCAGGAAGAGAGCACTGGCCAGGTTCCCCGTGATGCCGCTTAGAATGTAGACGATGGAGATGCGTAACCAGCCGGCCAGTTTCTCCAGGTCCCTCAGGATGGTCATTTGGAACACCGCGGACACCAGGCAGTGCAGGAGACTGGCACGGTGAATGAGACACAAGTCAATGGCAAATAAGACACGCGTTAGTGTGATCACATGATCAACAGTCAGGTCCAAAGTCTGAAACCGAGACAAATTATTTTTAGCTGCTTGAGAAATGCTCATATGAAAATGAAATCTATCCGAATGTCCCATTTGTTGTGATGCCGTATATTTCATTCAAATGATAACAAATGGAAGTCCTAACACACAGTGTTTGTTGTTGTCTCTTAAATGACGAATGGTGCGTTCAAATGGAATTACTTCTCTCGACAGGAGATGATGAACACACGATAAGTTCGCCGTTCAAGTAGTCAAAGTCGCGAGAGCACTGTTGCTAGGCAACTGGGAAATACGGACGTCAAGCATAGGCTAGGTAATATACAGTGTAAACGCACAGGAAATATAACAAAACCATTTGAAATATCACCACTTTGCTCAGACGTGTTGATAATTTACAAAAGACTGTAAGACTAAAATGACACTGTAATTACACTTAGCATCGACTGCAAACCGATCATAAACTCAGAGCTGTCAGAAAATTGACTACTGAAGTTGTGGAAACCACAAGAGTGGGCTGAATCATCTAGTAAACACGGTGAACACACAACCCCAATTTGAAATATGGACACCAATCATAAGCTAGCTAATGACTAAGGCTAAAGATTTAGCTAACTAGCACATAGCCATTAAGTCTGTTATACAAACATAGCAAAACACCTGATGACTCCTCTATTGCTTTTGGTCAATAAGGACAACTTGGTAAAACAATGTAACGATAGAATCTTTGAGTTATTTTTAAGAACCTGACTGTATTTGCACAATTCTAGCCTATAGTTGATCAAATTAATGATTTGTTCCTATATCGATCCATGATGTGTTAATGAATTAAATCAAAAGAGGAATGGAAAAATGTATTGATTGAAACATTCACAATTTTTTTTTCTCCTTACAGATGCCTGCAAAGACTCAATAGTTCTGGGATCAGCAGTCCCCATACCCTGCATGCAGGAAGAGAGAGAGCCAGAGCCGATAGAACTGGTCTGGAATGTCCGGGTTCAAAAACGGCAGCAGGCCACACACCTCATCCAGACAATGAACCTGCAATGGCACACACATCATATTTACCACAGATGCCTCACCTTTACACACCCCTGTCTAACCTGCAATTACAGAAATTAAACACAAAGTTGTCAAAGGTAAAGTAGAAAGTATAGACAGATTATCTACTAAGAAATGTAGTGTCTGTGTACATGTAATGTAGCCTTTCTCTTCCTTTCTTTCTTTCTTTCTCTCTCTCTGCAACCAGTGTCAAAAAATGTAGTCGAATCAAAATTTAACTACACAATACTGAATAACATCGTATCGCACTGAAACGGCTCTAAATCATACATCATTGAATCGTTGGCTGCTTTAAATGTATTTTTCATACATCGGATGGTGTTGGAAGAAGAGATACACACCCGTCATCTTAAATTTTTCCGAATGGCATCACGGGCCTGCTCCAAAACATCTGAATCTTTAATTACCAGATTGTTTATGAGCTGAATTTGGCCTTTTTGAGCAGAATAAAATACTAAAGTGTGCAGTGGGCCTCTTGACTGGAGCTGAGAAATTCCAAACTAGTCAACTGAAGGAATTAGTATTGGGAAAACCGCTGTGAAACTCCCGCTACAGATAGATCAACGATCAACCAAATCTTTAAAAAGGGCTCGGTCCTACCAAATGTGAGAAAACTTTTTTTTTGTTTTATTTATTTTGTCATTTACCTTCTCTCATTGTATTATTAAAATGCCTGCTTTTTACTTATTTGGTAGTGAATAGCTGCTTGTATATTGCATTCCCATACATACGTATCATCATCATCATCATCAGAATCACTTTATTGGCCAGGTACACTTGCATGTACTAGGAATTTGTCTTGGTAAAAATGATGTAACAGATGGACAAAATATACTTATATACATAGAATACTAAGTAATATTAACGGTGCACATAATACAATACCACAGTGCAAATACAAATAATACAATAAATACAAAGACAAACGCAGACTAGTTGCAGTATGTCTATAAATATATGCGTAAAAATGTACAAATGTAAATGCACTGAACTAAATGTACAGGGTACCTGCGAGTAAATGTGTTACCTGCGAGCAAAGCGTGGCCTCCTCGTGGAAGTAGCCGTGCATGAAGTCACAGTACTCTCGTGTGGCGATCTCACACCTGCGCAAACACGACAGGAAGAGACACCGTCGACCTCATCTGTTACTCACACCTGCTTTTAACCTCATTATCATCATATCATCATTATTATTATTATTAATTACATGATAAAGAAACAAGAAAATATCCTAATCAACCCTTTGTTTTAAACTATTGTTGTTGCGATTTGTTGCTGGTATTATGACAATATTTTAATATTTTTTTATTTGCTTATTTATCTATAATAATAATAATAATAATAATAATACCTAAAAAAGAAACCAAAAGTACATAATTTGCACAATTAAAAATAATTTTTATTTATCGACTTTTTTATTTTTACCCCATTTTGGTCATTGCCCATTCTTAACCACTATCTCGTTTTCCCCTATCGCACAACAGCTACCAATCGGGGAGGATGAGGGCTAAGACATGCTTTCTCCGAGACATGTGCAGCCAGCCACCACATCTTTTCGAACTGCTGCCCATGCTACGTCACGCAGCCGAACGCACTTAGAGGGTAGCGCTAACTCGCCTCGTCTGCTCACAGACGCCTACGATTGGTTTGTGTCGCTCTGATTGACAGGGGAGAGAGAGTATTGCCACCCCTCCCACCCAGAAGTAGGGTCATTATGCTCTCTTGGACTTCCGTCCTCCCGACGACAGGGCGAACGCTTTTCTGTTGCGCCACTCAGGGGCCCAATATGACCAATTCTTAACCTTCAAAATATATAATTTGTAGTCTCTGTTATATAATATAATAACAATAATAATAATAGATACTTTAATATGATATAATATATAATAATGTAGTATCACATATATACATAATTGAGAAATACATGTTAATATATTGAAGTCTATGGCAATACATTTAGTATACTTTCACAGCATGGAAATATGCAAAAGTGGTGAGAAAATATGGTTCAGTTGTGTTACCTTCCTTGAGTCCCGATGCAACATGGGCGGCCTCTAATGGTGCAGTCCATGTGCTGGTAACCTGTGTGGTTCCACGTGCCTTCTTCTGTACAGATCTGAAAGAAGGAAATAGCACAATAGCACTCGGCACTTCGGTACTCAGAAGAACACACCATACAGCAGTGAAAATTCTGCAGCAGGCCACGTTACTGTTATCTGTCTGCTTCCTTTCCTTCCTTCTTAACCTTCCTCAATAACTACTATGAATTATTCAGTAACTACAGTGAAACTAACAGGCAAGGTTTGAGTGAGCAATCCCAATCTCACCTTAACCACTGTTGAACTGATTCCTCCTTATTTTGGGGATTCCCCATACCCCCCCCCCCTCCTCTCCAAGACAACCAAACACCTCTCCCAATACATTCCATCATAAAACACATGGTTCATGACTATTAAAATGGGCACCTTTAAAAATAAAATAAAAAACAAGAAATTATATCTTTGTATAATTGTAATTAAAGACAAATTAGTACTTTTTAAGGACCCACAGTTACCCCGCTATTAGAGGGAAATAGTTAAGACGACTCACCGGCCACCGCGTGATGTCATCAGGCCAAACGTGAGGCTCTGCTGAGGCAGGCTCCTGACACGTCCTAATCCCAGAATGCATTTCACACCAAATGGAGAGGGGAAAACAATGAACAGAAGTTCTTAGAATCAAAAACTGACACCAGTCCGTGTACATAAACACTACATGACTTGTCATGACTTTGCACTGCTTGCTGCTGGCCCGTATCTGCATGATTTTATGCATTGCGCTGCTGCCACATGATTGGCTGATTAGATAATTGCATGAATGAGAAGGTGTACATGTTCCTAATAAAGTGCTCAGTCATTATACATATATATATATATATATATATGAGAATCCTCCCGTTTGGGACACAGCCATAAGTTTCGATTTTTCAGCAGGCATACAGACGGAGTACTACCTGGGGTCCTGATGGCACACAGCCCCTGATGAACGAGTGATATCTATATCCTGTTTGTTCCATTTGATGAAGGTGGCCAATGTCTCCTGGAATAAAAACAGGTTACAAAAT
Organism: Olivaichthys viedmensis; assembly: GCA_028565825.1. Taxonomy (NCBI): domain Eukaryota; kingdom Metazoa; phylum Chordata; class Actinopteri; order Siluriformes; family Diplomystidae; genus Olivaichthys; species Olivaichthys viedmensis. The sequence goes on from JAOUQW010000011.1 coordinate 1,821,828, forward strand.
AGGTAACCAAAATAGCCACTGATAGTGGAGAAATTTGTGTTTTATATACAGTTGGTGTGGAAATATTCACGGCATTATAACAATACAATTCAACATCACTGTTTTGGTGGTCAAGTGTGTTAAATTATTTGGTGAGGGAAAACTGTTAGAATATTGTTTGAAGCAAATTTGTTTTAAACAATATTCTAACGGTAGTTTATCACAACAATGTAGAAATAATGTTTTCTCTGATTTTTACCTCTTCGCAAAGTTTTAAAGGAATAGTTTGAAGAAAAATCTAATTTCCACAATTGTCCCCTCACTTGAGATGTAGTCAAACAGCCAAGACATAACAGGGATAGTCCGCATTTACAAATTTATGTCATACAGCTATATAATCACATCCCTAATCTACAGGCAGCTCATAAAATTCATTCATAACATAGTATAAAATTGATCATAACAAGGTTTTATTAGTGTCACTAATGTTTTCATTACATCCTCATGGTGGCAGCAAATAGCTGTATGACCGATGAGACTCGAGCGACAATTTAGATGGATCTGGGCCTGCAGCAGCCTCCCGTCTTTCAAAGCTCAGGTCAAAACAAGCCTCATCACGCAATACTATGGCATTCTCATCCCAACCCATTACAAGACAGCATGTAGTTTGTGTATAGGATATCAGTTCTAGATATCAACATCATAACACTGGTGATGCTCACTGTAAAGTAAAAACTACTGATGAGCTACTCACACTAATCAAGTAGCTGATGTGCACAAGACAGTATTACATATTCTAATACAACACAGATTGTGTGCGTGTGTGTACCGAGCAGTCCTTCCGGAGCGTCTGCACACAACCAGAATTATCGTTCTGCACGCAGCAGCCAGACTCTTTCTCCTCATCTTTGTCTCGTTGCATCCGATCTACTATCTTCATGTCTCGTCTGATACAGGGTGAAAACTTCGCCCCCAGGTGGATCAGGTCCACCTGCGACACACACACACACACACACGTCTTCATATAATGTCCATGGTAAGAAGAAATGTTCCTTCCTGCCTACCGATCCACTATACAGTACGTCCATGTTTACACCAAGTAGCCAGTTTATTAGCTAAACCTGTCCAGTACGTAATACACTGGAAACTCAGTACATGTGATTTAATGGAGTTTTTATATTGATAATCCGTTACACAATGGCCTAAATATTACAGCAATTGAGTACGAGTCAGCAGTTACCTTTATTAGAAAGCTCAAACGTTTGCATCCCCGTTGACATACTGTAGTTAATTTATTTGAGTGCGCCTCATTGAGGTGTCTAATGACGTCACAAAATCAACACAGGTTTACTTTGTTACGGCTTATTTAAGGCATGAAAAGTTCAAACAGGCTCAAACTTTGTTGTGTGACGTTACGTTAAGAGTCAATCAGCAAAACGGCAATCGAAAGACAGAAAACAGAAAATATTGACCTTCCACAATGTCGGAAAAGGGTATAAAAAAAAAAGATATCAAGGTGTTTAGAGAAAACATTACTAACAGTGAAGACCATAATTCAGAAATTGAAGAAACAGTCACAAAGACATGACCAAAGAGGGGAAGAAAAATAACTGGGGGCGGAAAAAAAACCAAACTACCTGAAAATGAAACCATATCATATAATTTTGTATTAAAGAATATGCATGTTCATCATGTTAGCTAACTTGCCAACATATTGAGAAGTTTATTAGCTTGCTAAGGCCGGGGTTATATTTGCTGCGTGACTACGTGTACGCGTGTGGACGCTGCAGCAACGGGAGCGTCACTGATCATATACTCGCTTCTGTGCCGTCTGTACATCTGGAGGATTAAAAAACAAAACAAAACAAAAAAAACAAACAAACAAACCAACAACTATGTCCACTAGGGTGCAGGTCAGCGCCGAATCATCGCCAGCGCCGGAATATCTTCCTCGACCACTTCCTGAGGAAGTAATTATCCTAATAGATAATTACTATTATAATGTGTATCTTGAGAAAACGGCAGAAACAGCTTGGCAGTGCCAACGTAGACGGTGTATCACGCAATTAAACCAATCTCGTGACAAAAGCGGAGAGTTTATTTCTCTCGTCCTAACGATCGGCGAGTTGCTTCACTATACTGCCCCCGCCGTTTACGCTGGTATTGCACCACACACGCGTTGCATTATTTTTTTGGGACGTGCACAATCGACGTGACGAATGAACGCAGGATACGTACGGCGGCCATCTTGCGGATCCGTCCGCGTAGTTAACAGCAAGTACAACTTGAAGCACCTAGCAAATAAGACCAAGTGTTTTCAAAACGGTCTTACTTGACATTTAGAGCAGGGCTGCTTAACACTGGTGACTATGTGACTGTACAGGTAGTTCTAATCCAAACAGTGCAGAATATATAGCAGTTATTAAGGCAGAGGATTCAGAGCAGGCTGAGGAATCCAGGATTTAGTGACAATTTGTATTATAATATATATCATTATAATACGTGTTGCTGTAAATACTTGGAAATTAAGTTCTACAATTCTGAAAAACTTTCCAGATAACTGCACTCAAACTTCTCACTGGTAATGTACGTTTTAAAAAAAAAAAGTGATACTGTTCATAATGGTGGTTAATAATGGCAAAACCTCCTTGTTTCACAAAGGTGTAGAAAGCTGTTTGGGGCAAAAAGTGAACGTTGGAGACACTCACGGATCCTGGGCCGATCCAGAAATTCTGCTGCTGAACGTACTTCACGCTCTCATACACCCCTTTGTTTTTCAGCACCTAGGGAGAAAAAAAAAAAGATTAAACCTATGTAACCTTGGCTACAGTCATTTTAAGGGTCAGATGTCACAGTAGCTCACCAGTTCAGTGACCGTGTGCTGGGTGAAGCCGACCGGAGCGAAGCCGTACGTACAGCAGGCCAGCAGAGTGATGACGATGTGTACAAAGGTGATCCAGTAGGTAAAATACGGCCTGGAAAAGTGCGCACACACACACACACACACTCATATAGATGACATATAGGTACACAGAACTAGGTGAGAACTAGGTGTTAAGCTGAATCAAGCAAGGGAACGTGAAGTGGAGAACAGCACGTTAGAAGGAACAGTTTGACCAAAAAGCTCATTTACGCAATTTTCCCCTTCGATGTGGTCAATCAGCCAAAGGAAAGGTTAGCAAGAATTTAGCAAAGAGCTTGGCATCGTGCCAACTGCATGCCTCAAAAGACACTGTTTGGGTTCAGTAATACTATTTGTGCATACGGTTTCATTATAGAACGTTACATATGGACTCCCCGAGTAGTGCAACAGAAAAGCGTACGCGCCCTATCGTGGGGAGATCAAGAGTTCGAATCCCGACGACGCCACAGCTGTCCGTGGCCGGGAGTCCAAGAGTACGTAATTGGCCCTGCTCTCTCGGTGGGAAGGATAACATTACTCTCTCTCTCCCCTGTCGATCAGAACGACACTAGCCAATCATGGGCACCTGGTTTACTCATGTATACGGAAGAGGGCAGGTAAAGTGTTTCGGCTGCCCTGTGACGTTGCATAGGCAGCAGTTCGAAAAGATGCGGTGGCTGGCTTCATGTGTCTCAGCGGAAGCACGTGCTAGCCCATACCCTCCCTGGCTGGTAGCTGTCGTGCGATAGGGGAGAACTAGCTAGTGGGTGGGAATAGGCAATGACTAAAAATTGGGAGGAAAATGGGGTGGGGGAAGAGAAAAAAAAAAAAAAAAAAAAAAAAGATTTTTTCAATCACATTCTCAGCATCATGTCGAAAGTACAATTCTACAAAACACCTCCTGCCCGAGAGGCTGACGCACAAGTGATACAAAACCACGTGCTGAGGAAGAAAGTGATTCATCATGGCTGCTGCTGCTGTTTTTAGCTCTGCAACATGATTTTGTCCATTTTTATAAATAACAGTGCGTCATACAGTGTGAGAAACCACATAAGCAAGTGTGTGATGATTTAGACATGCAGTTTGCACAATGCTAAACAAATACGCTAGAAATTAAAGAAGCAAATTTTAGACATCAAACATGTCTTGGTGTCTCGGTTGACTGACTACATTTAGGGTAAGGAAGAAAGTGTGTCCATTAAATTTTTGGCCAAATTAACACTTTAATGTTCAAGTTAATTATCATGTGATGTGTGAAACACTGCTACAAGTCTTGATGCAATTTCTAATATCAGTTTCTGCAATAGGCACCACACAGCAGCATCAGAGTTGGTGTTTTGGGTGGTGGTGTTGTGTGATTGGGCCATTTTGAGCCACCTGTGGCTGTGGAAGTCGTCCAGCTGTTTTTGCACTTGGCTGCTCAGGCTACGCCGGTACTGACGGTCCAGCCACTTCCCCACGACACCCAGGCCGTACTGACGCTTGTGCTTATCAAAGGCGAAGTGCTTTACACGGGACGCGATACGGCCTCCACGGCGAAGGGCGGGGCTTCCACCCATGGCAGCTGGAGCTCGGCTGATATCCTTACTGAGAGCACACAGACAGAGGGAGAGAGGACAAGAGAGAGGGAGAGAGGACGAGAGACAGCAAGAGAATTATGAGGGAGTATGAGGGAGTGAGAGACAGGGTGATGGAGAGAGTGACGATCAATTCAGTTCAGTTGTATCTAAACTGAAAGTCTGAGACTTTTCAGAACTTACAAGCTGGGGTAGCGTCCCGCTTCATCTAACACCCCATCCATGGCCAATGAGGCGGAGAGGGGCGGGGACTCAAACACATCATCAGCCATAGAGTAAAAGTCCTCATGGGCGTCCATCTGACACACACACACACGCACGCACACGCACGCACAATAACGAAAATTGTTTATAATAATATAGTTATAAAAATACAGACGCCTGGTATTTTGAGGATACTGACAGCAGTGGATTCTCATAGGGCCCAAGTGATGCAGAGCGTTATTAAAAGTGAGTACGCTAATATTCAGTAATATTAAGAGTCAGTGCAACTTGCAGAGCCTACACCAGCCGTTACCTTTCCCCATTAATACGAATGCTTCATGCCGATATTTTTGTTGCTAGCTCTACATGAATTTACACGAACTCTCTCCGAGTTTACGGACAGTCCACAAATAGCCAAGGCCCTTTCAAAAGATCGTTGCAGCGATTTTTTCGGAAGCACTTCAGACAAAGCATGAAGCAGACTTTCGTCAATTTTTAATCCATACTGCAACTTTGTCGCCTCAGACGACTGGTAAAACCTTTCTTGTAATATTGAGGCATTTTGCGGATTTCTGAAATTACCATTAAAAGATTCCATCATTAGGCGCTAATTCAAAAGTAAACACAGGTGGATGAAAACCCCGCTAGAGAGAGAACGAATAAAGACAGAGATATAAAGATGGCGGAACAGACACTTGCCTTGCTGAAGAAGACGGAGTCCGAGGTGTCGACTGTGTCCGCCGTGTCCTCCTCCATCCAGCTGGGCCGAGCAAAACTCCTCTGGGGGAATCCCCGAGCCGCCTGGGCGCTCTGCAGTCCAGACCGACCCTGCATACGCACACGCGCACACACATACAATCACACACACCTTAATGATATACAGGCAGTAAATACACACACTGCAATTACATGCAGTATGATAATGTAACGTAGCAGTAGTAATACAGAAATACATGTAAAAAAGATTAAAATAGGGAAAGGAGCTCGGCAAAGAAGCCCGCATCATCAAGTTAGGTACCAACATTAATATTTTACCAGCACTGACGGATTCAAACACACACACACACACATACGTGCAGACAGACACGCGCACACACACCCTGAGTAGGTTGGAGGCTGCGCGGATGCTCATGCGGGCCACGGACTCTCTCTTCCTGCGCTGGAAACGAGTGTAGGTGGAGCGCTGGCTGGTGAAGGAGCAAAGGGAGGCGACGCCCGGGGTCAGAGGGGGAGGGGCATGAGCAGCGTGGGGCGTCCTGGGCCGATCCGCATCGTCGTAACGGAACTGACGCCCACGGGCCAGAGGGTCCACGATCTGAGACAGGAAGAGAGGGGGAGAGAATGGAGAGAAAGAGAGAGATAAGAGTCTAACTTTCCTGTATAAACTCTGAGTGTGTTTCTCTGCGTCACGCTTCAGTACCTTTGGCAGCTTGTTAGTGGCGGGCGAGTCGAGGCCGTGTTCGAAACTCGCCGCCTCGTGTGCGTCTCTGTACTGAGGCTTCAGTCGGCCATAACGCAGGCTACAGTGGCGCAGACTCTTCCTCTGCCACCGCTGCTGCTGACTCTCACAGTCCGTACCGACGCCGAACCACTGCGCCGTGCCCCTGCACGCGAGCACACACACACACACACACACACATGAGAGAGCAAGGACAGACACACGATAGAGTGGTTGTAAGTGTCGGGAGAGTAGGAATGTTTGCATCCAAATGTCTTCCAAATTTTGAAGGTGCAGTTTGTAATGTTTAAAGTGTTTCTAGACCTGTAATAATGGTAACATTTCAAATATACCTTAGGAAAAAAAAAAACTGAGATTCACAATATTGCCATGATGGCTCTGTGGAACTAATTTCTAGGCCGGAAAACCGTAACCAGGAGCCCGAAAACAAGAAACAAGCCCAATCCATGGCCTGGCAATATTGCAGATCAGAGTTTTTCTCAGGTATTTTTGAAATTATATCATGACCCCATTACTAATTTTTACCCCATTTTCTCCTAATTTAGTCATTGCCAATTCCCACCCACTAGCTAGTTCTCTCCTATCGCACGACAGCCACCAACCAGGGAGGGTAAAGGCTAACACGTGCTTCCTCCGAGACACATGGAGCCAGGCACCGCATCTTTTCGAACGCTCATGCAGCATCACGGGGCAGTCCCACGTGCTCGGAGGAAAGTGCCAACTGCCCTCTTCCGTATGCAAGAGCTCACAGACGCCCATGACTGGCTGGTGCCGCTTTTGATCGACAGGAGAAAATGTGTATTGCCATCCCTCCCACCCAGAGAGCAGGGCCAATTATGCTCTCTTAGACCCCCGGCCACGGATGGCTGTGGCATCGTCGGGGCTCGAACTAGCGCTCTCCAGACGATCAGAAATTAAATTTTTGGAATTACGGTCATGTCTCTGTCGGAAAACATGTGCTGTAAATCTGAGTGAAACATTTTAACAACCGAGTTGTGGTTAAATGGCCATCTCATCATCAGTATCATCAATAATGCCAGTGATGATGATGATGATGATGATGTTAATAATAATAATAATAATAGTAATGCATATAATGATATACATATAATGAATCAGGCGTGGAAGAGTGCACCCGTCGCTCCCAGCGCTCGGGTCTGCGCTGGTTTCTCCAAACTACTGTTCTGTTGAAGATCCTGCAGAGCAGCAACAAGATGGCATCATCTAAAGAGTGCCAGCCAAACACACAGAGTCTTGGAGAGACTGCAACTTAAATGATGAGTGTATTCCAAAAATCTGTATCACCTTTTTTTAATCGCATCTTCTCTTTACAGATGCTATATTGATACTGCTATAATTATTCTAATTTTTGCCATTTCCATTCAGGTTCTCTTATTCACCCACAGGTGGATGGAAACCCCACTAGTGATGTCAAGATGACTTTAAATCAGGCTCTCGTACGCCGTACTTTCCTGCTCCAACACACCCGATTCAACACCTCATCTTAATTATTCCTGTTTATAATAAAGTGGAATCATGTGCATCAGTGCAGAGTTTGAGAGTGCATGTGTGTGTGTGTGTGTGTGTGTGTGTGTGTGTGGTTACCTGCGGATGCTCTGAGAGAGTGAAGTCTGTCTGCGGAACGCTGCTCTTCTCTCGTTCACCCCGCTGTCTGACAACGCCTCGTTTGACTGCTGCATGCTCACACTCTTCTTTACCGATGGCCGCAAGAGCTACACACACACACACACACACACACACACACACACACACACACACACACACACACACACACAACTATTTTTGGGGGATATTTCCAATTACCTCTGTATTACTGTAGGTAAATATTGCTATGCCTACCCCTAACCGAACCCCAACCTTAATAACCAAAACGAAATCTTTTGGCTCTTTTCATTTTTTTTCTTCTTCAATAAAAGCTCACAATCTCTATCATTATGGGGACAGAGAGTCAAAATCATGCCTGCCTAATTTTTCTTTTTATTTGGATCATCTGATTGGAATACACCAGGAACTGGTGTGCTTATTACAGACACGAAAACTAAGCGTGCAATCAATAGTACACAAAGTTTACTGGCCGCCTGTCTGTGTCCATTGGTGCCTTCCTGGAATCAGTTGTGGGGAAGGGAAGGGCTTATCAAAGTCACCAGAACTGCAGATTGCTTCATAGGCAGCAAAGGGCTCTAAAAATGACAAACTGCTCCGTTAAATAACAACAGAATTGACTGCGTTAGCACTGGTAACTCCTGAACGGCACTGGCTCTTTTAGACTTACAGACAGTGGTTAAATTTAGGGCGAGCTTAAAGGAGCGGAGCTCCCCCAACCTTCGGTTTATGTGAACGGCAAGCGGAGCTGAGCTCCAGTATTATAATTTGATGGAAATGTAAAATCACAGCATGGCATATTGGTGATTATAATAATGATAATGTAATCAGGTTTCAAAGTGCTTTATAAGGAAAAAATGGCAAAACTGACTGGGGGGGACTTAAGGGCTTAGTTTAATTTAATTAACTACAATTAGGTGGCAAGACCTTAACTAAGAAATAGTTATATCGAAAACTTGTTTAATCACATTTCCATTATATCAATGTTGAGAACGCCATATAATAAACACACAGTGGTGCTGTTCCAACATTGTTGGCACCCATGAAATCCCTCCTAAATCCCAATTTAACCACTGCTTACAGACTTATGTACCACGCATATTTGATGGAAGATCAAATATTCTTCTCTATATTAGTTCCAACCTGCGTTTAGTCCCCATTCCGCTGCGTTTGGCGCTCAAATTTTCTGGTTTTTGTGTCTAAATTATACAGTAAACTATATACATTTTGGCTACTACCATCTCATATCAGAACTTTAAAAAGCCAGACAGCGCACGCCCACAAGCGCCAATGGCAGCGGTCTCTACACACGCCCGCAAGCGCCATCAGCGACTTTTCGCCTGCTAGTGTGAACGCAGGGTTAGACTCCCGGCCACAGATGGCTGTGGCATTGTCGTGATTGAAAGTCCTAACTTCCTGACAAGAGGCCAAAACCTTAAACAGTTGCGCCTCTTGGGAACCCCTGCAGGAGTCTTTGGAAGTGAAATGAGCAGTTGTCGCTTAATGGCTGAGATTCTGCTCTAGTGACCAGAAGGTTGGGAGTTCAAATCCAAGGACTTCCAGAGAGTCATTATACTGGGGTCTTCTTTATTCATCCAACATTCCTTCCTAACAAAGATAAACTAATCTCAGATTGCAGTTTGTCGGGTCATACCTGTGTCTCGGTCACTGCTCTCTCTTGATCTTCGGAAGGAGGGATCGCAATCACCAGGCTGGGCGGCTTCTTGTTCTTCAGCCTACTGTCTGATTGGCTGCTGCTGCCATTTGGCTCCTCCCCATCCTGTGACACCATCTTGGCCACTTATTCTTTCTTTGAGAGAGAGAGGGGGGGGGAAAAGGAAAGCATATTTAGAGCGCCCATTTATCACTCGTACAAAAGGCTCTTTTTAACACAGGCACAGACGAATGCATTCATCTGTTACGCCTACATACACACACCAAACAGTTGCATGATGTGTGAGACAAACTCACAAAAAACACAGACTCCTGACAATATAAAGGAAGAGGAAATGTAAAAAAGAAATCTCTATATACAGACAGTATTGTTCTGTACTAATGTTACACAACCCTGCCTGGACCGGAAACTTCAAACGCTGAGTTAGCATATCGCACCGATCAGATTAGAATTTTTTCGTTCAGGTTTTTGTTTTAAAGGCCGAGAGAACTCCCAGCTCCAGGTGAACCCACTGATGGACAATAACATAACTCCTCCTCCAATTACCTGCAAAGAGAAGAGCGCGCACAAAATCCCCAACAGCCAATACGAACCCGGGGTCGTTACAATTAGTAGGAACCATATTAAAGCCAGAATCACTTTCTTTCTCAGCACATAGCTTGGCTTCACTCCGTGGGAACATCAGACTCAGGTAGTGGGTGCAGCCCAAAGTTTCAAGGTGGAACTGTATGTACCAGGTGATTCAGATGATGTAGTTCCAATTTTATTTGTTTTTGTTTTTTAAAACACAGACTTATTCTGCCATTGTACCAAACTGTTCCTGTACAAATAGTATGACTATCCTAAATAAGTTCTTTGAGGCAAATGCACTTAGTGTTGCATTTCACATAGAGATGACACTTTTTCTTTTCTGATACAGACACTGACACCGTGAGTATCGGCCAAGACCCGATCCAATATTTTTTTACCTACTATGCTTTAAAATGAGTGATTTTTAATTGAAGCATTTCACTTAAGATGGCTGTATATTATACTCAAACTGCTCAAAGATTAAACAACCCTACAGGAATAAATGCATAGACATCAACATGATTTACACAAAACCACAAAAAAAAAAAAATCTTTCCAAAAAACCTTTCCAATTAAAAGTAAAAAATTAATAAAACGTTCCTGTATAAGGCTAGATTTGTTACAGAATCGGATCAGATTCGTTTTTATTCCCACCGATATTTGATTCAACATTTTCTGCTGATATCAGCCCAATACCGATACTGGATATCGGATGGGTGCCATCTCTTATTTCACATATAAAAAAATATACACTCACCGAGCACTTTATTAGGAACACTATACTAATACTGGGTCGGGCCTCCCTTTGCTCTCAAAACAGCCTCAATTCTTCGTGGCATTGATTCCACAAGATGTTGGA
>JAOUQW010000011.1:1849978-1860509 GCA_028565825.1 Olivaichthys viedmensis
TTTTGCTGATTGGAGTCTCTCGTTCTTTATTCAGCACATTCTGTATCTGTGATGAAGTTGCTCTTCTCTCTCTCAGTTAACAAAGCTTTATGTATTGGTCTTCTGATGGTGTGGTCACTTTTGGTCTGCTTGATCGTGCTTTGGACACAACTGATCCAGTTTCGGCAAAGTGTTTGAGTGCCGTACCAGATTTTTCAGATGTGGTCTCAGACTTTTGGACTAGAATAGGAAATGTATTTAACGTGCTCATTTCGGGCCCCCTAGTGGTTTGATCACTGACATCCTAAATGATCATAGCTTGTCATAGAGAGATCTTATATAATGCATTAGTTTCGTGAGAGTCCAGCGGAAAATACAAGCCTCGAGTGATCTCTCTACAGCTTCCGGCTAACTTCAGCAGCTCAAAGCAAGGCGGGCTTTTATTTGCTTATTTAAATCCAAAGCCTTTTTCATTTATGTTCGATTTGTTTTTGACACTTGGTTGGATGAGCTAACTGAATTGTGCATTTCATTTGATCTGTCATCACTTTAGCTAGCGAGTGGGAATGACACAGCAGAACAGTATGGAGAGAGATTAGTCTCATAATTCTTAGCACATGTATATCATGGTCCATCAATAAGAGGCACATCACAAATGAGTCTTATTATGATTTCTGACACCTGTGTTCATGTATGTAAGATATGTAAAAAGAATACATCATGTATGTAAAATGAATAAATTGTACATTATTCTCAAACCAAAGTATTGTGTACTGGTTATTTTTATTTGCTTTCTGTATTAACAAGACAAGACGAGATTCTTTATTTACCATTTTAATAAACGATGATGTTTTTAACAGTGTCATGTAGGGTGCATTGTTTAAAAACGAGACTTAAATAATTACTGATATTTTAAGTAAATAAGAAAAAATACACATACAGCCCATCATCCCAAGTAAAATAAACTTTGAAAGCTAATATTTTTATAATCATTTCTCTCCTTGGATGAATATGTATTGTTGTTATTTCTTATTTCATGCAAATTAAGTAAACAAGTATCTCAGGAGCAGCAGTTAAAGCCTTTAAATGAATGCTGTTTAAGCAAAATAAGCTAATAGATAAAGAAAGCCAGTGCATGCCAAATAGCATAATTAATGTAATGCTAACTTGGCCCTGTTAGCTGTGACTCATTAGTACCAACATTAATATGTTTGTGCGCTCATGTATTTTTACATATTAATAAAGGAATGTGAATTTGGCAACCTCTTCCTGAGATGTACAATAATCTGAGCATTATCAATATTATAAACGTTAATGGTGTCCACTGAGCGAATTACAGTTCATTTTAACAGAATCTGCAGAAACTGCTATGCTCATGATATAGGCTGTAAACATGTCTTAAGAGTAGTTGCTGTATTTGTGGGTCTTGTAGGAAGCGATGGAGACAGCATCTTTGGACGCTGCAGGAAGCATTGGGAGGCCTGAATTCGGGTCTGGCTTGCACAGTGCCATCGCCTGCTTGTAGTTGATTTTCTGCTTTGTAATTGGGTCCACTAGGTCCTTGGTGTAGTTTGTGTCTTCCTGAAGCTCTCTCATCATAGTGTTATCGATCATTTTGGCTTTGACTGCATCTACAATGCTCACTCGGCCTGGGTGGTTGGGGTCGACCAGCCCTCCTGTCAGGTACTGCGCTTCCATGTAATGCATAGCTGTGTCTTTAGGCATCCACCCTTTCTGAATGGCCTCTCCAATTGACAGACGTTCTCTAGTTACTGGATCTTCAACCCCAGTGAAGGCCTTTTGAGCATTTAGCAACCGCTGCAGCTGGTTGGATTCGATCAGGCCTCGTTCTGCTGCTTTATGGACAGAATATCTATCTTTATTGTTGACGTCCACAATACCACCAGTGGCTGCCTGTGCCTCCAACAACCTTTGGGCCGTAGTGGGGTCAATTATCTTTCGGACCGAGGCCAAGCGCACAGAAATGCATGACTTGGCGTCTTTGTCATACACTCCACAAATAGGGAGCTGCTCATCAAGAGAAGTGAGGATGTTCTTGGTGTATGAGGGTTTCTGCAAAGTCCTTTGGCTGGCAACTGATGTGATTGAAGATGATGTGATTGAAGAAGGCTTATTCTTTTCTCCAGCCACGAGGAGGGCAAACTCTGAGATTGCCATCTTTCCATCTTTGTATTGCTTTAATTGAGATTGAGTCACTTTGCCATCTCTGAGGGCATTTTTGATGGAGTATTGCTTGCCACTCTTGCGATCTTGCAAGACTGACGACTCCCCTTCAGGTCCCAGTGTAGTGATCTCCTCCCAGTCACACTCCAGCTCCTGCAAATGGATGTACTGGGCGCGATCAATTAGCCCTCGAATGTAAGCGTCATACGGTGACATATCTTTACCAGTCTCAGGATCCAGGATGCTAATTCTGGTGGAAATGTTTTTCTCCTGTGTACGGGTTCCTGAAGCACTTTCCTCTTTCTTCAAGCTGTTCCTGAGCTCCATGATGATGTTTTCCCGCTTGTTAATCCTATCCTTCTCATCCAGGATTTCTCTCTCCAGGCGATAAACATCTGACTCCATCTTGATGCTTTTATGCCTGTTCATTTGGTTTCTTTCACTCATTAGCCTGGACTGCTGCTGGAATGAGATACTGATTTCTTGCTGTTCATTCTCAAGAGCTCTCAGCTGTTGCTGGAGGTCCTGTTTCTCTCTCAGAAGGGAATCCTTTTGATGTATAAAATTATTCTCCTCTTGAGAAGTCATCGTTCTTTTGCTTTGCAGTCGCTCCAGTTTGTCATTAAAACGATGGATTTCATCCTCCACGTTTAGCCTGGCATTTCTCTGCTGCAGCACCTGCTCTCTAAGGTGAGAGAGCTGAGTCTCTACTGCTGGGTCTTTTCCCACCCTGACCACCTCTTTGTAGACTGTTCTCTCAAATGATTTCTCTTTTTGCAGAATGTCTATCCGGATTTTCAAATTCCTGATGTCTCTTTCTAGCCGCATGGCATCATTGCTCTCTGTGTCAAAGTCTGTCCTCAGACTATTGGTCAGTTTCTCCAGTTTTGGATCCCTCTCTACCTTAAGTACTTCCTCCATAACAATATTCTCTTGAACTGGTGGCGGTGCATTCTCTAGCTCTTTGATGCGGAATTTGATTTGCGACAGTTCCCTCTCCACCTGTATCCTTTTTTGCCTCTCGTCACTTTCTCTTAGCGTCCTCTCCTTATCCTCTATCAAAGCTCTTAGTCGCTGCGCGTCCTGATCTGCCTTCCTGCGATTATTTACTTCCTCATCCAGAGTCCTTCCCAGCCTCTCAAGGTCCATAAGTTGCCTTGGATCCTTCTCCAATCTCAACACCTCTTGAACTACCACCTTCTCTTCTGGTCTCTGTCTTTCCAGCAGTATGTATTTATTCTGAAGATCAAATACCATTTCCTCTAGGGTTCTACGTGTTTGTGCCTCATCGCGTACCTCAATCCTTAGGCGATCTGCCTCTTTCTCCAAGAGTGGATCATTGATATGCTTGACTACATCTTTAGTGACCACCTTAGTCTCTATCTTTGACTTCTCTGCTTTCAGTTCATCCCGCTCTCTCTTGAGATTGTTCAGCTCATCTTGGGAGGTATTATAGGATCGTCGCAGGGCATAGACTTGGTCAGAGAGCTTTTGAATCTCTCTCGCATTCTCTGGACTACGTTCTTCTTTCACTACCTCTTGAACCACTTCCTGATGCTCGATTCTTGGTTTCTGAGCACGGACAGTTTGCAAATCCATTTTGACCACACTGATCTTTCTGTCATAATCAGAACTATGCCTGACAGATTCCTGGAGTTCTCTCCTCAGTCGTACCATCTCTGCTTCAGTCTCCGGGGCAACCCTGTAGATCTCGTTAATAATCTCCTTGATGTCTATCTTTGGTTTAAGCTGCTCAAGTTGGACATAGCGTGCCTGAAGATCAGTCAGTTCCCTCATAATCATATTATTCTGATGTCTCTCTTCATCTAGGCTGGATCGAAGCCTGGTAGACTCCCTGATGAGGGCAGGGTCTTTTTCAACTGTCTTCACTTCTTTGGTCACATACTTGGGCTCTACGGTTGGAATGAGTTTCTCAAGAGCACTAATTTGACCCTGTGTTTGGTATTTTTGATTGTTCAAAGACCGGGTCCTTTCACCCTCGTCTTCAATATCCATCTTAAAGGACATAACGGCCTTCAGCATCTCAGGATCTTTCTCCACCCGAATAACCTCCTTCTGTACCACCCTTTCTTTGATATTGGGCCTCTTTTGCTCCAAGATTATCATCTCAGTTTTCAGTTGACCTCCTTGACTATCTTTAACTTTGACCTCATTCATCAATTTGCTTATCTCATCCCTCAGTCTTTTAGCCTCCACATCCAACTGAGGGTCTCTCTCGTGTTTCGTCACCTCTCTAGTCACCAGTTTTGCCTGGGTGCTTTTGAGTTCTGTGTCCAGATTAGCAATCCTTCTGGTGAGCACCTCAATCTCACTTTGGGTTCCGGTGCGTCTCAAGGCCTCCTCGTGGAGTTTTTTCTGAAAGTCAACTAAATCAGCCTCAAGCTTTGGATCACGGTAGTATTGCAGAACCTCCTTCTCTTGCACACGTTCAACACCTTTTCTGCTCTTTAGGGAAAACATCCTGTCTTGAAAGATTCTAAAGTCAGTTTCAACTTTGGTGCGTCTGCTAATTTCATCTTCAAGCTTCCTCTGTAGGCCATCATTATCTGCTGTATTTCTTTGTTGCAATTGTTGCTGCTGTTGTACCACGGCTACTTTATCCTCTTTCTATAGTAAGGAAGCAACAGGAAACGTCTGATTATACCGAAAGTCTTGTTTGTATGCATTCTCCTCAAGAATTAGAATCGGTACTGCCGAACATTTATCACATGTTTTTTAATACCCTGCTTCAAGTCATTTTTCAAATACCGCTTAGGTATTCAATTTATGTTATAAGTAACTTTTAAGAAAACTGATTCATACTTGTGCAAGAAGGGTCTTTGCTAAGTCCATCTGGTTGAGTAGCTGGTCATTCTCAGCTGCTGTGTTAGCATAGCGGTTCACTAGAGCCTTTTCCTATAGCACATGAGGAAAGTTAAATTTATTATTCAGATCATTTCATTTGATTAGGTGACATGCTGTCATCACACTACTTTGCTCTCAATTAGTCTCACCTGTTTTGCCACAGAACCAGCCAGGGTGGGGGTGGACACCCTTCTAGTATCTGCTGCATCAGGGTTTTTGAGAGTAGCTCTGTACTTGTCAGAGTTAATCTCATATTCCTACACAGAATAAAAGAAAAGGGGTACATATTGACTTCAGGGTTTTCAAGGTTTCTTTATATAGGACATTTACATTCACCATAAATGTAACCTTACATTGAGGATATCCTGCAGGTCCTGAGAGACGTCAACCATTCTGTCCACTTCATAACCTTTCCTTCTAATGTCCTCTACTACTCTCTGTTGAAAACAAAACAGAATAGCAGTGTTATTGTAGGATCAGTGCACATGGACGCTAAGCATGTACTGGTCAGATAAAGAGTGAATTGTAGTATCCATCTTATGTGTATTAAATCTACTGACCTCTTGAGAAACCTGCTTTGCATTGACTTGGGGTAAATTATCTGAGGGCCTGATCTTGTTGTTGGGCAGATGGTCTAGGAATGTGTTCAGTGATTGGCTAGCATTCTGGAAATCATTATTCTTGGTAACAGCCCCTTGCAAAAGACTTTCCCTATTGACAATTGACAAAAGTTTATTACCAAAATAATAATAATAATATTTCACTCGTAATAAAACGTTTTACTTTGTGAGAAAATGCTAATTGCCTTCATATGTTTGTAGCTACATCATACCTTTCTCCTAGCTTGTTGTTGATGTTAGCATAGCGGTTCTGCAGGCTTTTAACCTGAGCTTCCTGTCTGCGTATGTCAGGGCAGTACTCCTGATATCCCTGCTGGAGGGAACTGCACAGCTTTTCTGTGGTCTCCAGGTCCTTGCTCAGCTTCTGCATCTCAGGTTGAGCAGCAGTCACATCTTTCTTCAGATACTGTTTGAGGAAGTTGGCAAAGGGTTAACAAGATTAAAGGTGAAAGATAGCACAAATGTTAAAGCAAAGGGATTCAAGGTTAATTATGTCAAAGCCGTACAGAATCGGGTATAGTGAAATTGATGCTTTTTACGCTAGAACAGCAAGCATTCCTGTTTAATGAAAAATGCTGAAATGTTCATATAAGTTCTTTACTGACTTGCAGTTCGTGAATGCGGTTCTGGAGAGCATTGGGAGTATCTGAAATAGCACCATCTTTACTCAGCTGCTTCTCGAAGCCCGAAACGATCCCATCCACCTTCCTTATTTGGTTCTCCAAGTTCAGGGATGCGTTAGCCCTGGAACAGCAAACATTCATTATTAATATAAGTAAAGATCTTTTACTAAGCAACTGTAAAATGTATGACGATACACTGTTGTAATACGATTGATCATTGATGTTTATACCCAGTTATTTATATCAGATGACTAAACCTCAAATTTTTAATAACCTTAAAAGGATTAAATAATGTTTTATTAGTTATTATGTGTTTCTCATACTTCTTAGTGTAGAGGTCGTTGAGAGTGGCCAGGCTGTCTTGTTTGTTTTTGACCTGGCTCAGTTTCTCAGGCAAAACGGATGATATCGGGCCATTGGAGCCCTGGGACACAAGTGGTTCAAGATCCCTCTGTGCAGCTGCCTTCTGTTGCTCCAGCTGCCGCAGAGCCGCTGCAGCTCTCTGCAGGTACATGGATCAAAATGTATTGATCTAATACAGAACCGAAATGGCACTGATCCACACTTAAAGGCATGGTTTGGTAAAAAATAAAAATGCTATTTTACTAAATTGTTTATTTCAAGATTATAGGGGTTTAACAATGTCATTTGAAGCAAGTGCATGAAGAGTTGGGCATGTATTTATGGGTGAGATTATTCCATCATTTTTTAGCTCTATTAGCCTCATAGCTCCAGTGTAAAACTAAAAAAGAAAATGTCGTACATGTTTTGGCTGACTACATTTTGGTAATGGGAACATTGTATGAATTCGATTTTTTACCAATCCATTTTTTTTAACATTGATTTATTGATTGACTGGAAACAAGATGTTTATGTGTGCTTGGTCAAGTGCTGTTTATTTTAAATTCTATTTCAATGTCCTGTGCTTTGTAGATCCAGTGCATCTGAAGCCTCTCTTACCTCTTGTTCATTCAGGCGGTTAGCAAGATCTCTAGCAGGGTCGCTGCTGTTCAGTGGAGCTCTCATTCGGTTCAGTATGTCGAGTTCTGCTTTTGCCACATCTTTGTCCAACAGATCCAGACGTCCACTGAGTTCTGCAGCTTTAGGGTTCTCGGGAGATTTGGCTACTGGAGCTAAAGCACAAACACACATTAGAGGTTGGTATGCATATATTTGTGTAATGTGTCTGCTCTGTGTAATTATTCTGTGGGTGTGCTCTTTATGTTGGTACATGTGCTGTGTGTGCTATTCACCTGATTTCACTGCTCGTGAGACCTCAGGGACCTGAGTCTTCAATGAGGACCTGAGCACTGCACGCCTTTTCTTCAGGTCGTCCAGCTCTTTTCCCAACCTACACACACACACACACAGGCATCTGTGACCACTGCATTTTCAAATCCCTATTAATACCATATTTTTATGAACATCACTATCATGCTTATCTGTGTCCATTGAAATTCATTATTTAGTTTGTGTTTTTGTTGAGATGACACTGAAACTAAATTGCTCCCCTGACAAATCTGCTAGATCTCAATGACACTATAAAAACTGTCCCACACTCTAGGATGCTTTATCTTCCTCATCAGTGTATGTACGTTCAAAATCATCAGGCTGTTTGTTTTTCAGTCTTACAGATCCACTTTGTCGATGGCCTCTGTATCAGGTGGAGGAATCAGGAAGCACGCTCCAGGAAAGGTCTTGGTGGCCCCGTCAGTCGACTGCACTTCCCAATTAGCACTGTTGGCGTTGGACCTCAAGGTTAATTTCTCGCCCCTGGATACGGAGGACTGGAAATGATATAAAGTGTGATGAGAATGGAATACATAGTAACACATGAAGTTAAAAGAGAATGCATGAAATTAGAAACTCAACTAAATCTGGCCCTGTTTAGTGGAACTGTAATACAGTACAATGTCAATTGTGTTTGTCTATGAAAAGGCTCAAAGGCTCAATTTATTTAGACTAGGACTAGGCTTAATTCAGAGAACTAACCCTTATATGGTTAACTGTTGAGTAATAAATAAAAAACTGGTGCCTTTATGAGGCAGCTATTAGGGAAAATGGTGGGTCAGTGGTTAAAGGTATAGTTCAGCCAAAAAAGAAATGTATGCAATTTTCCCTTTTCTCATTTTTAATACAGACTTATTTAACTGTTTTATGAAACTGTTTCTTCGACTATTTTATGAAACTGTTTATGTACAAATAGTATTGCGGGTGAGTGTGTGGTGATTTAGATATGTTAGATATGTAAATCAGTACATTACATTTTTGGCCAAACTTCCTTTAAGGTTTTATGTTAGTGATCGGAAGGTTCTGGCTTCCAGAGCCCAGCCCTTAACCCTCAAATGCTCAGCCCTATGTTTGAAGTGGATTCTGCCTCAGTTGTCCGTTAGGTAAAATAAATGTAAACGCATTAGTGGGAAGTGTGTTTAGTAAAGAAAAACACCTTGGGGGTGTCCCAGTCACACAGAGACTCGACGGTGGTGGATCGGTTCGGGGCCGTGCGACGAAGTTTGAGAGGAGTGATGGTGGTGCTGCGCTTCCTCAGATCAGCCAAGAGCTGCTCACAGCGCTGGAGAGGCCTTTCCTCTGCCTGAGAGAGAGAGTGAGGGATAGTGAGAGCGAAATAGTGATTAAAACGTACATTATTTAGTGCACAGGTAAGGAATATTCAGCGCCCTCCTGAAATCCCACAATGCACTGCAATAATGCAGTTTGCAAGGAATACAAAGTAGTGTGCCTTTTCAGACACATCTTAGACTTTCATTGTTGTATACATTTTATAAATTGCACTTTTTTTCCTTATAGTTGCAGGATTTTATAGGATCTTACCTCGAGCTGCAGCTGAGTCTCTGTGTTGGTCTTTTTAGCGAGAGCTTTGGGGTCCAAAGTGGAACTGAGGCCTGACAAGGATTCAGACAAGGTCTCGGCATCCAGTTGGTACTGTGCATAACACACAGAAAAGCGGTTAAAAAGATATAAATAATGTCTAAAGATTTTATACAGTACATATTTTGCATGGGTTAGGACACATTTAATATTAATGTTATACCATTGGTTATCAAACTTTTTGCAGCCTGGGACAAAGACAAATTCCACAGACCACCTTATGATCGCAGCACAGATTTATTTATTTATCTATTTAAATACTAGGCACATACTAGGCACATTGCTGGAGCCATTACAGATTTTATTCCTGAACTTTCCACCCACACAACCCAAACAAGGTACACTGTGTTAAAAAAATTCTGAACATTTTGTATCATATTAACAGCGCTTTTCCTAGTTTTATTAAAATTGTGGTTAGATTCAAGATGACATTATTGACACGTGTTTTTAGGTTATTGAGCTTTACATTAAACCCAATCAATTTAAGTGGCCAGTCAATAAGGCTTATTACTATAATAACTATACGAACTTTATCTAATGTTATTATAAAAAATTACGTATTATGTATTAATAAAATGACGTAAAACCCTGGCTGTATATCAATATATATGACAATCCCACTTTGAGAACATGATATTATACAAGAGGGCACACCAATAATTTTGTCTTATTACAAATTCACCTTAATTATTTTATCGACATGATGGTTCAACATTTTTTTTTATATCTCAGTATTTCACTTTTTATTTTACAAATTTATTTTACAAATTATTGTGCTCATATGTGTGTGTGTGACAGAAATGAGACGTCATGGTTGACAGTCACATGACCCCAGCATTAACAAACCCATCTGAGAGCTTCCAATATGATTCAAGCTATCCCTGACCACACACACACACACACACACACACACACACACACACACACAGACAGCTAACTTTCAAGATGACTGCTCAGCTGTTCAGGGTGAACGTGCTGTGCTTGTTTTGCTGGACTCCTCCCGTATCGCCTTACCTTTTTGTACTCCTCCACATTGTCCAAGTGTGTTTCTTGACAGATGCAGAGGTTCAGGAATTTCTGCCATTCGTTCTTCAACATGTCTCTGTGGCCCTGAAACATAAAACGGCATGTTAGGATTGAAATCACTGATATACATGAATTTCACTGTATATGTGACAATAAGGAGGCATTCTATTCTGTAGTTAATACATTAAATGTTAATAAAACATTGAATAATAATGTAATTAATAATAAGTAAATTATATACTAGTAAATCAATAAAATATTTTAAATATTAAAGGGGGGGAGGGGATTCACCTTTTTTTTGTATTAGGGATAATGTATTACATTACATAATATATTACTTAGTTT
>JAOUQW010000011.1:1863153-1874647 GCA_028565825.1 Olivaichthys viedmensis
CAGTTTGTAATGTTTAAAATTGTTTCTAGACCTAACAATAATAACAATCATATAATTTCAAAGATTAAACCTTTAAAAAATGGTATTTGCAATATTCCTGTGGAATGGATGTCACTAGTTTCTTCGTTTCAGGCTTCTGTGTATATTTTTCCAGCCTGGAATTGAGCTCTGCCCCAGCCAGAACAGAGCGGCTTAACTTAAACTTAGGCTTGTCAGTGTTTTCATTGCAATTGTAATTCACCTCACAGGCACCAGAGGGCTCTGACAATGACAAACTGCTCCTTTAAAGAAAGAACATGATTGTGAAATATAACAGATTTGAGCTGAATTATGGCTCTGGTGCTGACCTGAGAGCTGGTGCTGTTTGGGCTGAGCTGTGTGTTGTAGTCCTCAATCTCCTTGTGTAGGATATTATGGGCTGCGATCTGTTTCTCCAGTTCAGCCATGGTGGGGCCATACGCCTCTGAGTTGACCTCTCCCTGCAACACAAACACACACGCACATACAGATGCCCTGAGTAACAGTCACATTTCCAATGTTGAAACCTTAGTCTTTCAAAAATTCTCGAATTTTATTTTTTGACTTTATGAAACCAGTCATAGCTCTTGGACCTGTTTGACATGTTTGAGCCAAAAGCTTATTGAGAGCTACACACTGTACCTCTAAATAGGTACAAATGCAACACAATCTTGAACATGTTAGCCTATAGTCAGACTATACTGTTTTCCTCAGCTTGATACATTTTAAAACAGACATAATGCTGTCATAGATTGACAAATAAAAGAACAAGAGGTAGCTTATTTATGAACGTCTACGTAGAATAGACAACATTATAGGGCTTTTATAGTATATTTGAGGGGATGAATATTTTTCTTATATCATAGCATATCATATCTTAATCATAATACCAGCCAATAAGAAATAAACGAGTTGCTTATTAATGAATGCTTACAAAGAAAGGACAATATTAAAAGGTACCTTTTCCCTGGTCTTATATGGCTTGATAATTAACTGATCTGTTAAGTCATGTGAGTTTGAGGAGGGAAAGAGCCAAAAGACAGGAAGTGAAGAACATGGAGAGGGAGCATTTTCCGCCTACCGCTCTGCTGCTTACCTGTTTCTGGTTGAACACCTGAGCCCAGTTGATGCGTGGCTGCAGGCCGACCTCGTTCATCTGCTTGTAGAGTTCACGGTAGAACACGCAGTCCTTCAGCCAGCGCTCATGAAGACGGCTCACACTAACACAGACAAATACAGAACAGCTTTAGCATCACTGCCATTATGTACACTGACTGTGCAAATCTGCTGAGCAATAGGTATTTCAGAACTGATTTATACTTAATCTCACATAATTGATACTTTGATTAACTGATAACTGTTGATTCAGACAGGAATATGGTTACTTTGTCTAGATGGCTTAAGAAGAATGCTCTCTTTCTAATTTAGGAAATGATTGTATTTGTTGCTTGTGTTTCTTGAGACCGCACACATGCATTCTGTTAGAGGTCAGGAAAAAAGATCCACAGATTTCAGTTCCATGCATGGCTCTCAATAACCCATTTATTAGAGCTGTAGTTCAGCCAGAAATTGAATGTACACAATTTCCCTCTTACCACAAGTCATGTTTGGTGTCCGACATTTTCTTCTTTGGTTTTGTACTGGAGCTACGAGGCTATTGTAGTTAACAAGTAATCAAAGCCTTTCTCACCCAAATATTCATATACCTGCTTCAAACAACATTGTTAAGCTATGGAATTAAATTTTTAAATAAACAATTTTGTAAAATAGCAAGGATAGTATGTTAAAAGTGGAACTATGTTATCATTCACATAACCTCCAACTTTGTATAAGCTCACAGTGTGTCTGTGTCTGTTACATTATGGGGGCAACCAGAATTATTTCTTTTCCCTTGGTGTAATTCGGTATCAATCCTTGCAAGACAACAAGAGGCGGGGTTGTTTTAATTCACAACACAGACACACTGTGAACACTCTGAAGTTTGTTCATTTTTATAGATTACAGTAAGTCACAATGTGTCTGTGTGACATTACTGAAGAACTGAATGCGCTTTAAGGCAGATATTTACAAAAATGATTTTAGGTGAGACAGACTTCCATTGCTTGTTAGCTCCCGTGCAAAATTAAAAGAAGCAAACTTTGGACACCAAATATCGGGTACAGATACATTTGGGGTAAGGGGAAAACTGTCGATTTAATTTTGCATTGAACTATCAATTTAAGTCAGCAGTAGTTTGGTGGTTGTGTACTCACTCCTTCTCAATCTCTCCCGTTTGTGGGTGTTTCATTTTCTTGGCTTTGTCCAAATCCAGGAAGAGATCCTTGAGGAGACCCTCAGCCTCAGACAGGCATTTGGCATTCTCCTTCTGGTATTTAAACGGAATCTTGTTCTTGTCATTTTCTGCATCCTAAGAGAGACACGAAGACCGAAATGATGGTTGAATGAAGAATAGAAATTTAGCCATTGTAATGAATCATTAATCATCCATCTTTCTGCAGATAGTTCTGAAGCTGGGCTGTAAACAGCATTGAGTTGTGCCCTTATCGTGAGAAAGAGGGGATGAGGAGAGAACGAGAGAGGGCAAGAGAAAGAGAGTGATAAGGAGAGAGAGAGAGTATCTTGAGTGGGATGAACAGAGAGAGATGGATAGAGATAAAAGCAGACTCACGATGATCAGCAGCTCCTCGGCTCTCAGCACATCTTTTTCCACTGTGTCAGCATTCATCTGCATGCGCGCGATCAGCAAGGTCAGGTCATTCACCTGAGCCCTGTAAGAATCAGGTCAAAGGTCGTGATTAGAGTTCATTCTCCAGCACTAAGTCAGTGGGACATGTGACCAACCAGCGTTCGCACTTTTGGCTAGTAGTCCAGTGATCAGAGTTGGCTTGAAAATGTAAAATGTTGCTGTAAAAAGGTTCCAGATTTATGCTAAGCAATACAGTATGTCAAGCTGAAGAGGTGAAAAAAAGCTAGTAGTGATGTCTCATGATCAAGTTTGGTTGATCAAATTTAACCTAAGCCCCGCCCCTGTTGAACCTCTGTCACTTGCCAAAATCAGGACATGCTGGTGCTAGCGTCCTTAAGGCCTTTGAAAAAGCCACTGACGCTGCTCCACTAGGATTTTCTTTCCCCACAAATGGTATCTGCAAAGACATAAGCGTTCCACCTGTGTGCACAACAGGAGAATGACTGATCAGAGCGCTAGGCAGTTCCTGATTGGTCAGGGTCCCGTCGTCAGGATGTGATGGAAGGATGTACCATGGATGCATGCATGGGAGTTACACAAGCAAAACCAGGAAGTGAACCACAAAAACTGTTCTAATTGCACCTTCAGGTGAGCGGTGTAAGGCTGATTCACTGATACATCAGTTTATTAATTACACCTCTCTTCTCCTTTCACTCATTGGCCATTTTATCAAGTACTCCTACCACATAGGTCACTTTCTAGGTATACAATTACTGACTGTAGCCCATCTGTTGCTATGCACAGTTTGTCAGCCGCTCTCTGCTCTATCAGTGGAAAGGGACCACAGCCTAATGTCACTGCTGGACTGAGAAAAGTCCATTCACCAAAATGCACATGGAAAAAGATGAGCTGTAGTCTCTAACTGTACACCTACAAGATGGACCAATAAAGTGGCCATTTAATCTTTTAATGCTCACAGTCGGGAAATAATGGGAGGTTTTTGTTTTTCTTATATCAGCACCCATATGCAACATTACCAGCCAGACTTTTAGCTCTTTTGGCTTTTATGAATAGTTATCTGTGTGTGCTTAACAGGTGGAAGAACTAGCTGAGGCCTCTAACAGGTTTGGCATTATAACTGACATGTCGAGCTGGTATGTGCAGTTTGGGTGGGAACAAATAATCTCTCTTCCACAATTAAGTGAATATTTGTCATTCCACAACTTCCCCCTCCTATCTCTCTGTCTCTCTCTATTGCCCTCTCTCTGTCTCTCTCTGCCTCTCTCACTTTCTCTCTCAGATATAAATCTGTAATCTGTCAATCTAGACTTTGTCAGTTAAGCATCCTTGAACACTCCCTGAAAGGACAAAGCCTACTAAAGGAATGTGTGACTCACACTCTGTGTACCCTCATAACTGTTTTTACTGTGTCAAACACAAAGACAGCGCTGTAGTTGGATTTGTCATTTCAGCGTTGTATTTAAGTGCTGATCTTGGAAAGGTTTTGCCTTTTTCATACTACTGTATATAACTGTACATAATTAGAACCTTTTTTTCTTGCTGAAAGAGCTTTATAGCCTTTTCTAAAGGGGCACTTATTTATAAAATGTCTCAGATCAGCTCCACCTTGTCCATATAACTGCATTCCTTCCCCTGGTTTTAGGGCGTGGGACTGGTTTTTAATTCCACACCCGCCGGCTTATTTCCGTTTGTAGCCGCCCACAATATTTACTAATGTCCTTAATTCCAATTCATCCAAATATATATATATATATATATATATATAAAGTAACAGACCAATTGATTACAATTGCAACATTTAGCCATGGTCAGACTGAACGTGAATACAATTCACCTGGCGAAAAAAGTCAATTCACTTTAATGTTAAAGGGTTAAGGGAATTTACTTCCAACAGCAGTTCATTTCACTTTGCGGCAAGTTCATCTCGGTGAACATTAACCCGGCAAATTCCCAGACCTTGAACAAGAAGGTATGGGAGAGCTGGTAACTAGTAATTAAGTAGCAGTCAAAACCGCTCTCTCTCTGTCCCTTGCTCTTCATTCCAGCCCGCGGGATCCCAGTCCTGATACACACTTCTACCTGGTGTACCTCGCACTGTATAGTTTAATATTTTCCCTAACATAGGTGAGCTAAAATGCTGTGTTAGAGCGGGAAAACATGCTAGTGTGTGATACGAGTCTGATTTTAGGTCTGCCGAATATCTTATACACCCTCGCTCTGAGCCAAACCTCAACGGAAAACACCAGCAACCCAAGTCCAGTGAAACAAACAGAATGCCGTAATCTTCTTTTCTTTTATCGACTAGGTTGGTTCTCTTTTGTTCCTTCCCATCAATGCTAACAATGTTACGCCACCCTCCAGTCACTGGCTCTTGTCTCGCTTCTCTACCCACCCTGGGAGGTTCCTCCTCAGGACACAGATCTGAGGGAAAACCCTCAAAGGTCCCTCGGGCTACGCAGTCTCACAGAATTTCAAACATCCACAACACAATTACATTGTGATTAAAGCTTGGCTAGCACATAAAGCTCCATAAAGCAGTGGCGCACCAATTCGGAGAGTTCTTTTGAGTCTTTAAATACACTTGTAAAACCTGATTCCGAGTTGCGCTTGCTCTTCCATTGTTAATGGAAAGCGGTTGACATTGACTCATGTGTCAGTGTATTCATCTATTCATGCATGTATATGTCTTTAGGCATTACACAACTAGACAAATAGACAATCATTTTCCATTTATCATGCGAGTAAGCCATACAAAAGTTTATAATGATAAACATCTATCAGAACAGAACATTCTTGGCCAAGACTTGCAGTTTTCATTGGATTCTTTACATCTTCTGAGAAGTCCTTCTTCTTGGTTACACAAGAGGTGTGCCTAAACAAACACTAATGGAAAATATTTGCAGGGATACATGAATGTCAAGCACCTCAGTGCAGTTGTTTACTTTTTATGGATTAAATCAAATAAAAAAATTATTTTAAAAAATTATATCTGAAGGTTTTCAGTAATCCAGGTTATTTTAAATGTCTAGTAGCAGGAACTCAAGGTAGTCGAACATTTGGTATAATCATGTTTCACTTGTACCTGGAACATCTACCTCTAATTTTTGTCATATATTTAAAAACATTTACAATCTTCTTTCCCTGTTTTTTTATTTTTCCTTCGCTTCTTTGTCCTGGTTCTCTGTTTTGCCGGTTTACAGAATTTATTAATTTAATCACAATTGGCTCCTTCTTCTGGATGCTGTCCTGTGACAGCTATATGATGATACGAGCTCCTCCTGGCGGAGTGTGTAAAATGTGTCTCGTCCACGGTCACGGCCTGCACGCCCGCACCTACACAGAGTCACGCTATGCCTTTTTAGCCACTTGTTGGCTCCAAGTCACCATTGACCTTCAGGATTTTGTGTTAATTGAACAGATATGATCTATTGGCGCCATGGTTCTTCTCAATCCGAGTTCCAAGCAGGCAAAACATGAAAGTCTACAGTGCATCATGAAGCCAGGACCAAATAAATTAATTTCACTGCAAACTAAAGAAGCAAGTTCCTCTGGAAATGCCACTTTTGCATGACTAAGAGCTGGGCCAACACCCATTGGAGGAACGAATGGATTATGACAGTGAGCTTTGGCAGCATGGCCACTCCAGCTGTTCCTGTTTTAAACTCTCACCACTGCCAGCAGTTATTTTCAATTAAAGTCGCTGGTGTGGTCAGCCTGTTCTGTCCTGGCACCAGGGTGCTACCTTGAAACCTCCCATGTCTGTAGATTGTGTTTACTAAGCAAAGCCAGCTAAAGCTCACAACAGCGTCTCCGTAAGGGTACAGTAGGAAGACAGGGTGCAGCTACACACTTTTGACTTATGACTCATCACTCATTAAGGAAACCTTTCCATTAATTATCAGTGATGTTCTTATGAGTGCTGATCTGGAATTAGTTTTTGTCTGTTGTACGCACATTGGAATTAATAGACTTATATCTGCAGAAGAGACTTGATCTTTGACCAGAAGCTTGTGCTCTGGTAGAATACCTGTAATCCAGAGGGGGGTCAAATTCCACAGCCCTATAGACGTTCTAACACACCAAATTCTGTCCATGAGGCCTTGGTAAATAGGCAGTGAGTTGAATCAGATGTTAAATGAGGACTTTACAGTATAGTTGCCCTCCAGGACTGAAGTCTGACACCCCTGCTCAAGTCTAAATTATCAAATATCAAGATGCTACAGGTCAGAGCTATAACACTTAGCTAAAGATGATAGTTAGAACTCATTTGTAATAAAAGACAGTACAGTTCCTCCTGATACCATCCAACTAACGTGATACAGTTTCCAGTTCTTTTGGGGTTTTTTTAGAACTGGGTTTGCATGCAGAAAGAAATAGTTCTCAAATTTGCAGAAATGTTGAAGGCTTTCCAAAAGTGTGATCACAAAAAGTTTAAGAACAGTTAAGATGATCTTAAGCGTGCCACGCTCTGGCAAAACCAGCCCCAGACTGAAGGCTTAGAGAGTTACGAGAGTGTGAGATACATGGCATAAAACTGAGCAGCACGAGAGGCTGAAGATGACCGACTTTAGCCTCCACCTGAGCTCCGGTTACGAGCGCCTCCTCAAAAGGCTTGCAGCTCATTACACTCACTCATTAACTAATACACTCACTTGGTAATGTTGGACGGAGCCTTGAGGGTGCTGCTGTCCTTAGTGACATCCTTGGTGCTTGTATCTTTCTTCTTAAACATCCTGCAGGTTCGGGGTGAGGTGAAAAGTCACCTGTGCGTATATGTGTTTTTCTCTCAGCCTCTCAGCTGACCTTAAATTCCCCCTTGCACGCTGTTTGGCTTCCTTTTGCGCGGTTGTCTATCTCTTGTCTCTATCACACACACGTACGCACGTGCGCTCTGTGCGTCTCTGGCAGTGTGTGTCTCCTGAAGTGTCGCAAACTGTTAAAAGATGGAGATGTTTGCTCGAGTCTGCTCCGCCCCGAGAAACAGGTGTCGGACGACACCCAGGCGTGCCGAGGGACCGGGCAGACCTGTTCTACGCTCCCATTTCTCTATTGCACATACACACACAGAAAAAAGACAAGTGCATTCTGTATTTGCCCTTAAAATGTCAAAGCCTATGTCATGTGCATGGCCTAATTCTGTTAATGAGTGTTCAAAACGGTTTCTATCCTACTGATTAGAAAAAAAAGGTTAAATCTAGCACCCTAAAGGTTTCTTAGATTTGTCCCATAGGGGATCTCTTAATGGATCTATGTAGAACCCTACAACAGAGGGTTTCCCTTTCACAAAAGGTTCCATCCTTACGTAACAGACATATATTGTGATATATGTGCATTTCTCCCATTGTATTTTATATATATATACTGTAGTACTACATAAAATATGTTCTACAGAATATATCAGATTAGTTACTTATGGCGAGTGGATATGTTGCAGTGGAGTCTGAAAGTTTCATGTTCTCGTAATGTTTTTTCTCTTTTTCACCAAATCTGTCTCTCCTTAGAAGCGAGTTTTGTAAACAAAGTTAAGGACTTCCGAACAGTATTTATGATGAGATTTACTATAATAATCAGTAAATGGAACGTGTTAAATAACCAAAAATGAAAGACATTGTTCACTGAAATTTCACCATAACAAATACTGTATCACTCAGAAGAGAAGCAAGTAGGCCTAGACTGCACAATTAATCATATTCTAATCGTATATGTTTTTTTGGTTTCCTCACTTATTTAAACATAATAAACTGCAACATTTTGTTTAACTTAGCAAAAGTTAGCTAATTGGTTAACATTAGATATCAGTTTTTATTGACTCTAAATTACAAGCGCCCCGTTCATATGATTAAACTGATGATTATACTGTAATGGCGCATGCATGTCTTATTTTGATTCACAGATTCATACATTTAGAGGAATACAGGCTTATAATGAACAACGTGAAAGAATCTGTTGTGTCGATTTCAAATTGTAAATTGATAGAAGTGCAATCACATATTTTGTTCCTAAATGAATCATTGTAAAAAATAACTGTGACCCCATTATCTCCATTCAAAAGCAGGAAGTCTACCTGATTTATCTAACAATAAATCACCAAGTCAAACTTGTTCTCTGATTAACATTTGCTTTCTCTGTAAATGTTCAAAAAGAATGCAAAGATGAAAAGGCTTTAATGCATGTCCCATACATACATAATATACACATGTACATTACACGCATTACTTGTGAACATAGTAAATGTAAAATCTGTCCGTGGCTTGGATGAAGAGCAGTTTGTGTTGTGGAATGTGGTGCTGCCACTTTCTTTCAGCTGGGCTGTGGCACCAAGCCCACATTTCTAACACACTCGCTCATCTGGGTGGGTGTGTGTGAGTCAGAACTCATCTCTCTCCTTCCCTCCCTTCCCTCCCACATTACGTCCACACTGTATGGCAGCGTGTTGGATATTGTGCCTTTTAAACCATCATCATGCTTTGGGCTCAGAATTCGATCCTAGCACTTTTTCTATTTGTGACGTTTAATATGCACCAGAGATTTCGATTCAGTGTCACGTTATGGTGTCACGTTGACCTAGAAAGAAAAGAAAACATTCATGGGTTGTCTTACTGAAGCCCTAACCTATTTGGTGGCCTAAGTGAAAAATTACTGGCCCCTTCAGAGTGCAATGACAAATAAAATATTGCTGTACTGTAATTCAAATTTAAATCAAACTGACTTTAATTACTGCTAAAAACAAAAATTGTACACTCCTGATGGGCCTCATTAATTCTGTTTTTTTTTTTTTTTAAGGCATTAAAGGCACACTAACAAAAGTGCTTTCATTGTTTCCTTTGGTCCACATACAAAAATATATAAAATAATTAAAGACAGGATTAAAAATGCGTTACATTTTTTCCCCCTTTTTCCATTCTTTTTGTTGTCCCACATAAGCAACTATATACATTCAGAGAAATGATTGTAATCCAGAAATAGAAAATTGGTTGACAATTCAAATTTACATATACACGATTAAAGTATGAGTGAGTGCGGTCTTAAGTATTTTAATTTCATTTGTTGTTTTCACATTTATATTCCCTAAATCAGACAGGGGTTTCAAATAGTCTCTTTGGGAAGAACCTTTAACTATTTGAGGAACCCTTTGTTCGAAGTGTGTACAACTAAAATTGTACGTTTTAACATTGTCTGAACACCCAGAAAACCTGACAGACCGAACTTTTGGTTCCAAGAACATTCAATCCGTTTAGTTTTCTGAGGGCTCTGAGAACCTTGTTTTATTATGTTTATAAACTTTTAGGTTCTAGGAACCATAAGTTCCTCATCCCGCACCATTCAGAAATAGGTTCTGCTAACCTAAAACTGTTAGCTGGGTTCCAATCACTAGCACTGAACCTTAACCACTGTCCACC
Organism: Olivaichthys viedmensis; assembly: GCA_028565825.1. Lineage (NCBI taxonomy): Eukaryota > Metazoa > Chordata > Actinopteri > Siluriformes > Diplomystidae > Olivaichthys > Olivaichthys viedmensis. Next base: position 1,873,279 of record JAOUQW010000011.1, read on the forward strand.
GATACAAGTGCCTCATGGGTAAACACTTTAAAAACTAGTAGGAAGCTTTATACGTTTACTGAATTTGGTAGATTGGTGGCCAGCTTCCATTCCAACATTCACGTTTCCTTGAACAACTTTCATTGACAGCTTTTTAAACAACGCATTTGTTCAAAAGCACCCACATGGGACATGCTGTTACCATGATAGCGTAGGAATGTGTTTGCTCGGAGAAGGCCATCTTGGGGTGTGTCTCTACGACCTGAGAGTGTTTTCTGTTCATCAAAGGATTACACATTCTTGCTTGTTAATCTGACACCCAAACAAAGCACATCAAGATTTTAAACTGTCTATGGAACCCACACATTTAAACATGGTTACTCATAATGATAGAACTAATAGTTGGGGTAACTTGGAAGTAGCAGTAAAATGTTTAACAGTTACTGTAGCCACACATTCCTACAGCTAGGGACGGGCAGGGATACAGCAAAAATGTATTTTAATACTCCAAACGTATGTGTATCAAAATAAATTAAAATACTGCAACCAAAAAAATGTATCAATATAAAATACAGAAATCAATTTTGTAAGAGGGACATGAGGTTTCTGGTTAACGTTAGCGTTCTGGTGGGTGATCGCTAACGCGAACGTTAGGCATCGCTCAGAACTCAACTCAGAGCTGCACTAAATCATAAGTGGCAATGAGTTATACTGTCTCTTTGGTTTATAAAGTATTATTGGACCACAAGTGTTAAGCTGCTGTTATCTTTCCCCTTGTGTGTTGGCGACAGCTTAGCATAGCTACAAGCTCATAGCAGCTTTACCTGCTAGCTAGCATTCAACTCTCAAGCTCGCTAAACGTATGAGGAATAATAAAGGCTATTACAGATCCTGTGAAATATTTTAAACATTAGTAAGAATCCAGGAACAACATTAATGCTTTTTGCAACATACTGGATAGAAATAGTGGCATTGCTACTTCTCCATTTCCTCCTTGGCAAGCCATTTGGACGCACTGTTGCGCAAAGTCTTTTGTGCTAGCAGGTGCAAGTGTCTGCCCTAAAACCTACCCGAATCACAAGCGTTGATTTACATGTCACCACCATAAAAAGTATTTTCTGTATTTAAAAAAATATATATAAGGGGGGGTCCAAAAGTCTGAGACCACATTGAAAATCCATCACCATGTTTAATCGTTGTTTTGATTCACCACACATAAACCTTTCTGTTACTGCCAGAAACTGGCATTTCAAACTTGGATTCATCAGTAAATAGGACTTTCTTCCAATGATCCACTGTGAAATGTTGGTGTATCTTAGCTCATGCCAAGCGTTTGGCCTTGTTTCCCTTCCTGAGAAGTGGTTTAGAGACGCTACTCGTCCTTTGAGAC
>JAOUQW010000011.1:1874747-1887870 GCA_028565825.1 Olivaichthys viedmensis
TGCTGTTCTCTCTCTCAGTGAACAAAGCTTTATGTATTGCTCTTCTGATGGTGTGCTCACTTTTGGTCTGCCTGATCCGTGCTTTGGATACAACTGATCCAGTTTCAGCAAAGCGATTTAGAGTGCCATACAGTGACAATGAAAAACATCCCAGATTTTCAATGTAGTCTCAGACTTTTGGACCCCACTGTAAACATAAAAACAAGCATTTTAATAGAAATTACATACATCCACAAAATTACAAAATAGTGTTTTGCATTTTAAATCCATGCACCAGAAATACAGCCCATCGCTACCGACAGCTGTATTTTTGCATATTCATCAGAACGAGAGTGTGTGTGTGCGCGCGCATGTGTGCAAGTTTGTCTCAAACGCATGCCTCAGGCCCAGAATTCAGCCTGGAAGCTCTGCAAGTTGTGGAATGTGTAAAATGTGCATCTTAGGACACCATGATACAGATCCTTAGTGGAATTCTGGGAGGGGTGACAAAAGATAAGAGTCAATGAGGGAAAAAATGCAACAAATGTGCACACACAGTATGACATGCAAGTCATTCGTGAACACTTGAGGTTCAGTAATCTAGTGATTACTGGATGGTCTCTAATCAAACAGACGTGGTACGTCACACTAAAAACTAGAAAAAGGAAATTTCAGTAATAACTCAAAAGCAGCAGAGTTTAGTTTAAAGCTGTCGGTACACTTCAACGTGTAGGGCATCGTGACATTAACTGTTGGCATGTTGAGTTTCTGAACATTTTACCATGCATTTCAATGGGGGGGGGTGGGGGGTGACAATAGCGTTTGCTCCATCGTCAGGAGATTGTGTGTTTCGTCCAGAGATTGAGAGTTTAAATCCCTACAATGCCAACAGAGTCGGTTAGTCCAAGAGAGCATAATTGGCCCTGCTCTCTGGGTGGGAACACTGGCCTTCCTCTGTGCCCAGTCAATCAGAGCGATGATTTTACCCAATGTAACACAGAGAAACAGAGATACCAGCTGATATTTCAACTGGGTTTGAACAAAGCAAAACCATTCAGTGCTTCTTCATTTATGCTTTATTTTTTTAAATTAGGAGCCTTTAAACCAACTTTCATTTCATTCATCAGCTCATCTTGCTGACAATTCTAAATGTGATCACAACAGAAAACATTTCCAGCCATTTAGCTCCATCCTTCTAACAATTGCCACCATTTGGCTCTTAAAATATTTAAAAAGGAAAAAAAAAAGGAGAAAAAAAAGAAAAAAGAAAGGAAAAACAGAAAATTAGCCAGGGTTCAACAAGTAAGCCAGAAATGATCAATGAAAGATAATAGAGTAGATCAAGACAGACGACTGACACTGACGAGGCGCGTGGGGTCCTTGAGCAAAAATGACGACCGAGATTCGCTTTGGTACGAGTCGACACGAGCAACAGCAGCACCTGTCTACTGTCACGCTGAAAGAGAGACCAGTAAACTTAGTGGTCGTGCAAACAAACAGGTACGTTTTTAGAAATGGAGACAGAGACAACTGGCTTATTTCTCCCCAGACAAAATGCTGAAGTGTGTTTTTGTGAGTAGACTGACTGAAAGGTTTTTTTCCACCCCCGTTTAAAGTCGAATACTGAAGTCAGTCATTTAAAAAATAAAAAATAAAATCATGTATTTGGTAAAAGTTGACCGTGTGCACAATGAATTATGATTATATTCAAAAGCTGTAAGTCAGGACACAAAATGTACGTTACAGATTGTAATTTAATCTACTACAAATCTACAAATTAAGACAATACATATATGTTCGAGGTGACTAGTGTTATGATACCGATGTTACTTTCTCATTTGAATTAAAATGCTCCGGCAAGCTGCCAGTGCTGGTAACTAATCTGGAACCGCTCTGCGCTTTTCCACCGCAGAAGATCCGGTTCCCAATCATCAAAATCGGTTCTGTTCCAGCGCCAAAACGCTGCTAGTCTGGAAACGAACCGGTGACGTTAGGGGCTTGGGAATGGCGTCTTTTCATCGCCATGACAACAACTCTAGAAGCTCAAGTTACTTTTAAGTGGAATTCATGTATTCATATCGCAACCATGAATCAATAATCTAAGTCATTTCAATGAACTAAATACGAGTTGCCTTGCTAATACTAATGTTAACAAAACCCATTAAGCAGCTACACAGAACGTGCGTGGACGCTGAGGAATTTGATCACGGATGGTATAGTTCTCAAAGCCAGAAGTCCAACTTCTTCCATGGTTGTTATTTTTCTGCCGTGAACCAGCACTGGCTCTGTGTCGGTGGAACAGCGGTATTTGAGCTCTTTCCATGTTATGCTGGATGACTGACTATTGGTCTGGATCTGAAAAAGGATATAACTGACTAACGGTCTTCTTGGTTCTAGATTTTCTACCTCTAGTGTACATTCTACGTGTATTCTGTGTGGAGTCCAGTTTTTGGTGGTCTACCTGTGAAACAATGGCTTACTTGTGTATCGAGATCAAACCTGGTCAGCTGTCAGGTTAAAATTAAACTAAATTAACTGAAGAATACGAAATCATTATTGTTTCTCCACTTGAATGGAGAGAATACGTGGACCCTTGAGCTTGGAATAGTCCGAAATCGCCCCCAACCCTTGTGCCCTACCTACGCCCTTGTTGCATAAATAAAATAAGTCTAAACAATGTGGCAGAACCCACCAAGGTAGATCAACGTGAATTCAATATCACTACTATACACACTAGTGTTCTTCTTTTCCAGTCCTATAGGGCCACAGCTGTGCACACCTCCGTGTGTTCCTTGTTCAAAACCCCTAACACAACTCACATATTGTTTGAGGAGTTGATTTGGGCCATGGTGAATCAGCTAAACCCTACACTGTGCAGATCTGTAAGCCTCCAGGTCATAGAGCGAAGGACACTGATAAGTGATTTCAGAAGAATATGACGGGCGGACAGGGAAGGGATTTAGGGGGCAAGTCCAGATCGAGCGCCAACTCTCTCCAGCTCTCAGGTTTGAGGCCTGAGCAAAGCCTCGATTTAGCTGCCGAAGCCGAAGATGCCCTTGATGTAGCCGGTGAGGCCGCCCTTGCCCTTCTGCTCCACCTTGTCATCCAGCGGCGGGAAGGTCACGTGGTTTAGGGCCAGGTCGAAGAACAGGGGCTTGCACGGGATCGGCTGGAAGTCTGGTGGAAACTGCACCAGATTGGGCTGTTTGCCCAGGAGGGACGGGTCGAGACGGAAAGTGTCCAATCGCTCAGAGAGGCGCTGAGGAAAAAAAGCAAGACAGTTGAGTGTGACAGAAGGATCGACAGTTTATGTACAAAAGCTGGGCGATAGGACCGTATAATATCGATATTGTGATAAATTGTCACAATACATTTTTCTAAGATAGCACAAACACAAGATTAAGAATAGCCTAAATTTGAAGACCATGTAAGATGACATCAAATTTAAAACAATTTAAGACCAGGCCTTTAATTCGTAAAATGTCATTTCAGGACAAATTAAGGCTTATTAGGGACCTACAGACACCCTGTACATGAATGAGACTTAGTTTTTTATATTTTTCCTTCCAAGCCAAGGGAATTTATAAGAAAATACTAGCGTGTCGTCTCAATTTCGTTGTTGTTTTATGATGTACACATTTTTATATATTTTTTTGTTGTATACATGTTCTGTCATCTTGGGGTTTCTTTGGCAATGCTGTGGGTCAATCCCATAAAGCAGAACTCTGAATGTGAGAATATAACAAGTGAGAGGAGCGTGTCATCGTGTGGGTTTTGAGGTGAGACGATGAGTATCACTACATTCGCGTGGGAGTGTGTTCAAGAGCTGCCGAAGATGCCACTTCAGGGTGTGTCTCTCATCCATGAGTAGTTTGCATTGTAGTTTAGCAACGCTTTACACAGTACAACAGATCACACTGGACGCCTGTTTAATTGTAAAAACTTAAGGCGTAATTTGACGTCAGTTGTTAATCAGGCCATTTCACTTGGACGCAATGAGCAATTAGGCTAGAAGGGCTGGAGTGATAGTTCACCCTGAAACAATAAACTCGGTAACTAAAGCTCCAGGAAAGAAAAAATAATAATAAATGTAGATGATACTGACTTCCTTGACCGGACTTGCTCTGTTTTAATAAAATCGGTGACACAGCATTTGTACTTTCAGGTTTTCGCGACATGTTTTGACAAGATAAAATCTGAAAGCGCAGACATGGCGGCAACAATTTCATTAAAACGGAGAAAGTCCCGTCAAGGAAATAATCATCTGTATTTTTCTCTGATGCTCTAGTTACGGTGTGATGTCCGAGTCTGTTTTAGGGTGAAATTTCACTTCAAAGGAATACATTATCCAAAATTGCTAATTCATGCTCCGGCTTAAACAGACTCGTTTTTTTTTTTTTTTTTTTCAGTAGCAGTCTGTGGTGTCTACGAGTGCCATACTGAAGATGCATGCTGGGTGGTGTTAGTAATGTTTACTTTTTTCTTTAATATGTTCATTTTATTCGCTATGTTCTACATGATACAAGGGATGGGCAGCCATCTTTTGGTGAGGCATTTCTTCAAGATACAGACATCCTGCGTGAACAATTATCTCCAAGCTCAGAATAACACGAACCTCCTGCATGAACACTCTTGAAACATTTGGTAGAAACAATATCAAACAAAAGACAGACAAAACAGTCAATCCTGTATGCATAACACTCTTGCAACTGAAAAGCCCCGGTCTGGAACCCTGCCCTGTAGCAGCACCCTACACACACACACACACACACACACACACACACACGCCTGTCTTTAACACACTTACTGAGGTCTGCCCAGCAACATTCCACTGATCTCCACCCCTCAATAGTAGTGTGTGTGTGGGTGTGTGTGTGTCGCAGAATTACACACAGTCAAAAAGTCGGGAAATGTTTTACATTGTTTGTACTTTTAGTGTGGAGTTTGTAGTACACCTTTGGAGCAGTGTGAATTCCATGGTTTGGTGCTGGTCAGTGAGCATGGACATGCTGGTTTAACTGGTAAAACTGGTCTTTCTGGGGAAACTACGATGCTCTTGCATTACCCATCATGCTTGTGTCCTGCTACACTGCTCTAAAATGTTTTTCAGCAGGTTTTACTTCATGGTTTACATTTTTGAAGTTTTCAGATATTGCATATTGCTGACCCAATAACGTCAAAGAAACAACTCCAACCAACATGGCGGCAATAAATGGTTACCCAGAAACGTGTATCCATGTTCCCTTAAAACTAGTACCTGGCTCGAAGACATGCTATCATTTACATAATGCAATTATTTTTCTTTTTTTTAACAATGTAAAATTATAGCACCCATTTATCCATTTTCATGAAAGTGACCTTAAGAGGAAATTGAAAAAGTACCGTCTCTTACCGTGTTGTCTTTGACCTGCTGCTGAGCAGGAGCTTCAGTCACTTCCTCTTTATCTAAAATAACACACGCCACAAACAAAATGTTAGGAGAAGATTCACGCAGCACCATTTAACACCATTTAATCTAATAACTACAGGTGCAGGTAGCGTCTGAATGTCTGCCTACTTTTTTCTGCAGTGACCCATTAAAAATGGCTAAACTACAACAAAATGGTGAATAAGATGAGGGGCCCACCCAAGATGGCCGCCGCCTGAAGGGAGTATTTCTCAGAATTGACCTCGGCAATGAGCTCCTGGACATCCGGAAGATCCTTATAAGAGTAATGGAAGAGAAGGGGGTGGGGAGAAGAAGCCCAGTAAGGCAATGACATTATTATCATTCCACACGTCAAGGCAAAAGAGCGGAAAAATCTGTCAACTAGCAACAACTGTCAATCATTCATCATTTAGCAATATACATTTCATTCATCAGTGGGCTGGTCATACAACAGTAGTATGTAATTTAGTTGGCTTCTGAAACTCTCTTCAATAGGATAAGCATTAAAACAGAATATTTTCATGTACCGCTGAGCGGCTAGCTAAGTGAGTGTGTGGGCGCTGGAATTTTTGAGGACCGGCAATATCAAAAGTACTGTATGGTTAAGTGGCTGCAAGACATTCGTAGGACAAAGTGGATTTTAAGAATAAACACCAATGAAAAACTTCTAAAACTGAAAATGCATATTGGGTAATGGACAGTGGTGTCATCTAATAAAATGAAAATTATAAAATGAAAGGTAAACTAAGCAATAATGTGTCCTCCACGATACGAGGGATGACTAGCCCACTTTTAAACAAGTCACTAAAAAAAATCTATAACTTCTCATGATATAATTTTAATCCAAAATATTTTAATGAAACCCACCAAGAGCTCCTACTAGCCTTCATTCATAAACCAGCAAACATTTTTGTTTATGTGAAATACCAATTTAAAGGAGACGCTAATGTTGCCATCAAAACCAAAGTTCTGTTTATGCGTATAATGCAAGTGATACAATGAAAATGTTGCAAAAAAAAAAACCTGACTTTGTGGTAAAAATGCTTTACATAATGATGGCATTTCTTGCAAGAACTACTGTCTCACAAATTTTATTTTAATGGCAAAAAAAAGTTTCTGGTTTCCATCAAGAATTTCACATGACCCTACATTTATGAGGAATTGTCGTCTCCCCCCCCCCCCCCATCAAAAACATTTCCACTACAGCGGATAAAATGCTTGTCCATACGTGAAATGTTGCGAAAAACTAAAGTCAAACATGAAATATTGCCAAAATGGCTGTTTCCATCAACCACATAAACAATTAACATTTCAAAGCACTAAAATATTTTTCATATGATACCACTCTGATGGAAACCTGCCGAATGAGTAAAAGTGATTGGCTGGAATTAGCATTCTACAAATGCCATCTTGCTAAATTGGCGTCTGCTAATCACATTAGCATGATTGGTCAAGTCTTTCCAAGTGCACTATATCTTTGCCTCATAATGAACCTCTAAAACAGAATTGAGAGTTTGGATAAGCAGCATTGTGTAAACGTTGTACCTTGAGGCTGTTATTGAGCTTTTTGGCCTTGGATTGGACCTCGCGGGCGTATTTCAGGACTCTCTCATACAGAACCAATGCCTCACTCCACTTCTTCACCAGCACATACGACTGGGCGATGAAGAAACACCTGGACAAGGTACGGGACAGGAGAGAGAGACGGGTGATTGTGTGTCCAAAAGGACAACGAGACACGTCTCTAATGTGTAACTTAAAGCTGACAGGTTTGGTTCCTTCTCAGAATTTCAGAAATTTGGCAACATGCTTGTTTAAACACAGCTAATGTATATAGTCAAGGCTAGATTACACTGCTAGGGTGTGTCAATACTGAGAGCTTAGGCTAAACCGAGTACACACACACACACACACACACACACACACACACACACACACACACACACACCTGTAAGCCTTGTAAACCAGTGTCTTGAGGGCCACCTCTTTTTGGAAAGCGTGGTCCTCTTCCATACCCTGCAGGGTTGACAGCTCCGTCAGACTCTGCCAAAAGACAGGATTATAGAGAACAAAAAAAAAAGAAAGAAGGAAAATTAGGTGCGAAAAGAGAGCGACAACAACTACACACCTCCATGTCAATCAAATCGGTTTTCTAATGTGGGAGCTTAAGTGACTAAATTAAGTGAATAAATGTATTAAGTTTCTGAGGGGGGAATTAATTTGAATGTTCTTTTTAAAAAAACAGGAGGAGCTTAAAACACGTCGGTGAAGTCGGGCCATCATGTACAAAAAGAAATGATTTCAAATGATTCGCATTTGTCTGTGTTGATTTGTGCCTTAAAAGTTATTGTTTGTGCTGGTTTGCTTTTTGAGATATTACAGCGTTATACATGTCCAAAAGTCACAGTGAATTGAATGCGTGACGTATCGGGAAAAAAAATCCAACACGCCACAAATCAGCACATTCGAATGACACGATATCATTTCTTTTACATACTTCACAAAGGTGCTGAAAACCGCACTGGAAAATCTAAGTAGCACTGAACATGTGACAGGCAAGTGTTATTGCGTCATACAATACAAACACCAATCATGTTCCAGTATGCAAATACGGGCCATGGAAAAGGGGCGGGCTGGGTGAGCTTGGGGGGCGTTTCCAACTTGCGTATTATTATAGAATGTGGATTTCTTCATCAGGGTGAAAAGGTTGGTGCATCTGTACCTTTTTCTGTTGTCTAATGCCACACTGAGCATTTATTGTCCAATATAGAAAACGTATGGTGTTCAGTGGGACCGGGAATTAAGATTTTTGGTAAACCAAATGAATAATTACTGTAAGTTAAATCCAGCTAAACGTAAACTAAACTTGAGTTGCATTTTATTGAATTCATCCATCAATTAGTGTGTTGGAACATCATCCCAAAAGTTTTAGTCTTAATAAATCTCTACACAACTCACTGATGCGCTGTTCTCATGCTGTACGCCGACACATGGACAAAAGGTCAGATTTAGCCTTTGTCTAATACAGATGTTACTTGTGTTCAGTCCTATTTGTTTTTGCATAGAAGTCCTTCTTTGTCAGTGTTCTTTATTTAGAAACATGATCATTTCAAAGAAATTGTGAAACCTGTTGGCCTTTTTCTCAAACATTATGAAAAGAAATGTAATAAAAATCAAACCGCTGCTTTTCCTTACTAGCATACACTGTAAAAAAAATTAATAAAATGGTAATAAAAGGACGGAGGATGAAATGCAGACCCAAATGTGGATATTGCGTCCGACAAATATGAGAAATAATGTTTTCTGAAGTCTCGGGTTTCTCTTAAGGTTTGTTCCTAATGTTCTTAGGAAGTATTATCTTCGCCTTTGGCTTGCTCGTTCAATGTCTAGACCGGGATTTTTTTATCCAGCTGCTTTGTGATGTTTGTTGTTAAAAAGTACTATATAAAGAAATTGAGCAATACGACAATCTCAAGCTCTAGTACTTGTAGTTAGAGCCGTATGAGGCCTTTGGTTACGGTACTCTGTGTGTGTACCTGCAGTATGATATCGTAAAGCCGGATCAGGTCTTGGGGTCGCGGACCTCTCTTGTTCTCGTCTGTCTGTGGCTCCTTCAGTTTGGCCTGCAGTGCCTGCGCCATGCTCTCATTCCTCTTCACCACCGTCCACAGCTTAATGTAGGTTAGGTAGCTACACACACACACACACACACACACACACACAGTGTATTACTATATCTGTGAGGTCTTATATTGAGTCCACTTGTACTGTAATAAAGATCCTGTTCAGACAGGCAGCTCAGATTCTTTATGTTACTGATTTGAACAGGAAAGATTTGGCAGTCTAAATGGCAAAAAAAAGAAAGAAAAAAAGACAAGAAATCCCCCCCGCAACAGATTAAAGCCATATTTGTCTTTATCTGATTTTTGGAAATGCAACTAAGTCTGAGTGATGACTATGGATGAAAACCAGCATGAAGGCAGGTCAGGGGAGGAGAGTGTTGGGTCTGGAGTAACGAAGAGGTGGCCTGCCTCTCCATTTTTTGTTAAAGACTCTTCAGAATTTGTCGCTGTTGCCTGCTTCGAATGTGTTCAGAGCCGGAACTGGCAACAGTCCAAAACAAGCCAATCGAATTTAGTGGCTTGCCTTTTTTCACAAAAGGACTGCAGAACTAGTTTTTCCTCCACAAGTACAAATACAGATGCAAACGATGCAGAAAGCTTTTCTCAAAGCTTGCTTCGAAATATCAATGTTTAATCAAACTCTTACCTTTGATGGAGGGTGTACAAATCAGTGCCTAACGAACTGTGGCACTTTCAGATATTCTCACACACACACACATACACACACACTAACCTGTGCAAGAACTGCAGGTTGGAGACCTTTCCACTCTCTGAGCTGTCTACACCCCTCTCTCTCTGCTTCTGTTGGGGTCAAAGACACACACACACACACATTAACCATGTCATTATTCACAGACCACGTAATGCTTTGCATGTGTGTTGAAAAGAAGTGCGCTCCTACCACATCGGTCCTCAGTTCCTCCCTCACGGCCTGGATGGTGTCCCTGCACTCAGCCAATAGGGTCTCGTACAGGCGCTCTTTCGTCTCCTCATTGGCTGCCTGGCAGAGAAATATATACAGATATACACATTAGATTATTAGCTACTAAGCACCTGTTCATTGAGACTTTTAATCCCAATCTTGGACACTTGAAGCGCTGCATATTTTATGTTCTCTGCTCTACAAACCTGCCGTAGCTCATTAAGGGCTTGACAATTAAAAACCGAATTGTGCTCAAGACTCATTAACTTTACTGTCATGTTATATAGACAGATATACACACCACAATGAAAGGCCTTATTCATATATCCCAGTTTTGAAAGGAATTGGGGTCAGAGCGCAGGGTCGGCCTTGTACCCTGGCGCAACCGTCTAAGTTTCACCCTATCTTTGGGGGATAGCAAGTGACAGCCAACCATGGCCAGAAGTCCAAGAGACCATAACTGGGTCTGCTCTCTGGGCGGGAAGGACAACCTTCCTCGCTGCCTTTTTGACCGGAGTGACGCTAGCCAAATCACGGGAATCTATTGGCTCATGGAAACTGAATTGGGCAGTTAGTATTTTCCTCCGTGACGTTCCATGAACAGCAGTTCAAAACGATTTGGTGGCTGGCATCTAATTTGCCAGAGGAAGCGCATGTGGAGTAGTAGACAGAAAGTGGTAATAGGTGAAAGTCCTTCTTCAGATGTCACTTTCAGCCAATCGCTTTGGAGACAGTGATCACACTTCATTCCAATCTTAGTAAACACACTTGACTGAGACACAGACATCCTTGGTAAAACGGGGTGAAATCCTGCATAGAGAATAAAAAGATACGCAGACTGGCATTGTGCTCGGACAGACAGAGCAAGAAAGTGTGCAAGCCAACAGAATGCAAGCAGAACACACACACACACACACACACACACACACACACACACAGACACAGACACAGACACACAGACACACGTGCGCACGCAGACACAGATGCAGACACACAGGAATCTAAACAGGTTTACTGTTCTGTTTGAAGGAAAGCATCCGGTGGTGGGGCGTATACATGTTCATTTGATCTTCATGTACATATTTATTTGATCTTTATGTTCTTGTTCATTTGATCTTTAGTCGCAAACATATACAGAGATGTATATATTATAATAATGACATATGGCATATAAAATTTCCCTTTAAATCAGGACAAATTGTGATATGCCACTTCTTTGACATAAAATATGCTGCGTGAAGTGAACATTAAATATTAAGCCTAACTTCGGGAGACTATGCGCTACAGGAAACAACCCAAAGCGATGGAGACGGGGCTTCCAATCAATCATCCAATAATTAAAAAAATGGCTCTAAATTGCAGCCACAGAAATGCCATTAAACAACAGGGGGCAAGTACATAAGAGATAGGGGGGGCACCTACCTTTTATAAATTTATAAGAAGCATCTACAAATTTACCCACAGCAAGAAATCCAGATTCTATGAATATCCAAGTCAAAATGCTGCACAACACCGTACACCCCACCCCTTTCTCCTGCATGGCCAGCATATAGGCGCTCACATTTGATACAATAACACCTGCCCATCATGTGCTCAAAGTTTTCAGATACCGGTTTCATAAAAGAATGCGGCCAAACTGCTGCAGTGACAATTTCCATACTTTGACTGGTCTGTGCACTCAAACTACCCTTAATTAAAAAAATTAATAAAAATTAAATATATATATATAGATAAAAAAAACAATTTTTTAAAATTAAAACTTCAGGGCGACTTTATTGCAAATTATACAACATAGCGATGTATATATTGTTTTTTTTCTTCCTCTAAGCCAAGACAACTGTACTATACTCTATTTTTTGGACAATATTATACTATTTATTTTTAGTATCAGTCTATCATTCTTTGTTAGCGTTCCGCTGTCTACACGTCATGAGATTGGGCGAAAAAAGTAACACCTAGGAAACTGTGCTGGAGAAATAATTTGGGTTTACAATAGCATTAAATGAACATGTGATTATGATCATTGTGAAACACACACACCGAGAGGTTGCGGTCAGGTGTGTCACAAATCCACCTAGGTAACACCTCACAACGGTAAAAGAAGGACTGGGGGAACCAGTTCCTCAACCGGAAAGTGGAGAGAGAGAGAGAGACAGACAGAGTGAAAGAGGACAGCGTTGCTTCAGGAATTCAGGTTTCACTCCCAGCTATGACTTTTTTTTCTTAAAGAGAACGTTTACAGTCCAGCCCTTGTGTTGCGCAGAAGCGGAAACTATTGACCCCAATGCTGTGAACGTTGTTCCATTGCTTTTAGCAGCTACAACATAAAATGTTACAAAATGTCTAATTCTGCTCAAGGTCATTTTAGCTTATTTCTATTACTATACATTTCCGATTGTAATTTATTTTATGTGTTTATCACCTTCAGTCGTGTTTTGAACAAGATTAGTCAAGCTAGTTGACACTGTGGTGGACAGCTGGGCCTGTCTCCCCCCCCCATATCACTTCACTTCTCACTCTAAGGACCTTTTTCCACTGCCAAAGTGCCAGAACTGGAACTGTGGAACTTCTCCATCAGTCACCGGTCCAGTACCAAAGCTGTGTGGTTTTGGCTTCCAGCTGTTTGGTTTTTGGTTCCTGCTCAAGATCGGCACCATCGGGACTTACTGGCATTCGGGGCGGGGTTAGAAGCAGTGTTTGTTGCTGAATGGTTAAATGTACAGTGTCACACAACAGAAAATACCATATACAAAGACAAACAGAGCTGCCTTTCTTAAATAAATATTTCAGAAGACAATCATTAGCTGTGTGAAAATGGATTTGCTCTCGGTCTCCTTTTTCTGAAAGGTTTGATCTCAGCCAACATAAGTCACATGGTGGAAAGGGGAAAGGTTTATCAATGTTTTCATAGCACTTGTAATTCACCTCATAGGCAGGAGAGGGCGCTAAAAATTGCTTCTTTAACAATGGCGTAAACACACTGTGCTGAGGCGACGTCGCTGCACTTTAATGATGCGTCACTAGGACTGCCATAGACTTATTTTAATAATAATAATAATAATGCTTCTTTATTGTCACGTATACATATACAGTAAAATTTGATTCTTCGCATATCCCAGCATGTTGGTAAGCTGGGGTCAGAGCGAAGGGGCAGCTATGATACAGCACCCC
>JAOUQW010000011.1:1925669-1936711 GCA_028565825.1 Olivaichthys viedmensis
CTCTCTCTCAGTGAACAAAGTTTTATGTGTTGCTCTTCTGATGGTGTGCTCACTTTTGGTCTGCCTGATCGTGCTTTTTCGATTCAGTTTCAGCAAAGTGTTTTAGATTTTTCAATGTGGTCTCAGGCTTTTGGACCCCAATGTATATTTTTTAAATATTTTTATTATGAGAGTCTAGTGTGTAGGGTTCATAAAATAAAATCTATGTTATCCATTCAGCTCCGTCCATTAAAGGTTTCGGCATTTGGGCTTATTTTGGTCATTTAAACATTACTTGCGTACGGAGAACAAGGTGGATTTTATTCATACATACCTGCATGCTAGAATTGTATTTATTATCTAAATAATGTGGCATTAGTACAAGTGATCTACAAAAAGTTAGATTTCACCCCCTCACCCATTTAAAATCTTTAGCCACTAATACATGAATGAACCACAGAATATATTGTATGTTAAACCGTTTATTTACAAGGCTTGGAGTGAAACAATAAAAGAGCCTTTATATACATAACTAAAATAAAAAAAATTCCTTAAATGTGTATATAAAAAAATTAAAAGAATTTAGGATGAAGTAGTGGGTGCTGGAGGGGTGTTTCAGAAATTGAAAGTGCTTTGGTTATCTGCAATCTGGAAGGCAAAGCAATCAGTTGTTGCTTCAGGAACGATGGATTCATCCTCTTCATCCTGATAAAAGAAAAAGAAAAAAAAAGGTCAGATTATTAATGACCCATTATTAGTGTAACCTCTTATTAATTATTATTACTAGCACTGACCAGTCCGAGATTAAAAAGAATGATAATCTAGTATCAGTCTTAAAGTGATTCCCCAAACACAGTCATGGAACCCCTGTTGGAACCACTGCACAGTTTAGTATTTCACCTTATTTTATACTACACAATACTATACCGCATTCAGCATCATACCCATGTGAATTAATTTTTCTGAAGGCCACCATAATATACAATATAAAAGGTGCGAGTGTATTATTGTATGGTGCAAGAATTGTATTGTGGAGCATTATTCTGAATTATACTTTTGCATTTTAGAAACATAATTTTCCCCTTAATATGCATTTGTTTTCCTTTAGACACCTTTATAAGAACAATAAAGAAGTAAGACGTGGAATAAGACTATAATATTTATGCAGAGTAATATTTTTTTTTTGTAAATGGACAGCCTTCTGTCTCATCTTTGACCCATAGGCACACAGTGAAATGGCAGTTTATTTAGACACACCAAAACCAAATCCGACAACACAAATGCGGGATCTAGATCTTATGCGCCCATGTGTTTTAAACAGCCTATATGAAGCACCAAATCTGACAAATGGTGTGCGAAAACGTGCCAGTGTGAAGAGTGCGCGAAACAGGTCGAGGTACTGTGGAAAAGGCCGAATCCACCCGCAAGAGAGTGAAACTGCGCGAGAGAGTCAAGGTTTGCTCGCTGTGCGAATTGCAGAGCTTAACATGCTACAGCGCGCACAAGCTGCTGAGGCGATCCAAACACAGAATCTGACATGGTAGCTCGTTTGCCACAATATACACGGACCTTAAATGCTCATATAAATGAGGCGCGCTGTAGAGTTCAAAGCATTGAAGTGCACGACCGTGCGGAAAGCGGCTCACGCACAAGCTTAAACAAACTGCATTATATCTTGTACATTAGTTAACGCATGTGATAAATATTCTGACCGTTCAATACAGACATTAGACAGTTATATACAGACAGTTATTCAATAAAGCACAATTTACATCTGAGTCACGTGCAGTGTGAATAAAAAAAGACTGGACTGCACAATAAATGAAGATTACAACTCCATTTCTGGGAAATAAATAAATAAAATCAATCAATCAATAAATCACGTTTTGTTGTTTGGTACTGGACTTCAGTTGGTGCAAAACGTGTAGCCTAATAAATGCGAAGAAATCACAGGCAAAGGCATAATTCCGGATTCCACACGCCGTATTCAGGAAATCAAAGGAAATACTATGGGAAACAATGAAAATTAAACAAAAGACGAATAAAAACCAATCGTAATGCCCCCTCTCCTCAACCCCATGGCGAGATTTGCTGCAGTTTAGCAACAAGTTATGTTTTAATCAGCCTTTGTAGTTTTTCTCTACAGCCATAGAAACGAGATTTCCACCTCCTAATCGTAGGGAGTAAACATTTCCGTTGTGATAATCATTACCGTTGTGGTTTCCTTAGATTTTCTTGTGTTTTCGGATTTGGGTTTCGGGTTTTCTGATAAATTTTTTGTGTCGTCAGATTTGGGGGTTTCGGGCTGTCGTCAGATTTGTGGTTTCGTGTTGTCAGATTTGTGGTTTCGTGTTGTCAGATCTGTGTTTTGGGTTTCGGGGTTGTCAGATTTGGGTTTCGGGTTGTCGTCAGATTTGGGTTTCGGGTTGTCGTCAGATTTGTGGTTTTGGGTTGTCGTCAGATTTGGGTTTCGGGTTGTCGTCAGATTTGTGGTTTTGGGTTGTCGTCAGATTTGTGGTTTTGGGTTGTCGTCAGATTTGGGTTTCGGGTTGTCGTCAGATTTGGGTTTCGGGTTGTCGTCAGATTTGTGGTTTCGGGTTGTGGTAATTCTGTAGCGTTATACATCTCTTGGTCACGGTCATTTAGTAATGAAAGGGAAAATACTGTGCATTATTGCAGAGTAGTACTCAGATTTTCTCTTTACTGTTTTTTTTATTTTGTTGCTGAAGTACCAACCATTGGCAATGCTAAGAATGGTGTCATTAACATGATGTCCATAGCCGTCGTTTCCAAGTATTTCACCACTAGAAATAAGAAATCCATAATTTCGATGGCACGGAGGACCTCAACAAAACAATCAGCCGATCTTCTCTTTGTTTCTCTGATGGCGAGAACAGGGCCCCGTTGCTTACCAATCCAAGATAAGATGACTTATTCCAGATTTACTAATCGTGATCATTCCAAACGGGCCAATTCGGTTCTTCGAAAGCACATGAGAACTGGATTAGTATAGCTGGATTGAGTTTTCTGCGATAAATGTGCGCTCCCGTGTTGACTGGAAACAGTAGACATATCGAGTCATAGAGTCAACAGTTAGTTAATGAGAATGGTACAGAGCCCTGGAGAGGCCAGTAAAAGTTTTATATTGCACACAATGTAGCAAGACGTGCGCACAATTTGGTTTAATGTGGCTACTAAATCGAAGTCGGGAAATTGTAATGCTTCCGCAGGATTTGGCTCATTTATTATGGCTCAATTTGCTATTTCGAGTTCTCAAATTTATAAAACTGTGCTCACGTTTTCGTGTGCACAACTTAATTTAAGTAGTATGCAATAGTCCTCTTACAATAATGCCATGGGTGGCAATGTCTCCCATCACATCCCTATCACTTTAATAAAAAATGTCTATCCATAGAGCGAGATCCATAGCGAGGAACTACACCTGCTTAAACTAAGCTTGAAGCTGCTTGTTCAGTTTATCCATTAAATTGTTTTCTTTAGACGAGAGCACAAATAAACCAAAAACGTGGCCAATTTGAATGAATCTGAGGACTCGTATAAGCAATTGAGCAACTTCGAAGAACGGACAAAATCCAGGGTCAAGTCAAATCGTCAACAATCCAATCCAGCTACTTTAATAATCCACATACAAAGAACAGGACCCAGACTAAAAACAGCTGCTTGATGTTTGCACACTCACCTCCCCCGAGAAGTATTTCTCTATGAGGTTGAGTGCAGCTTTGTAGACCATCTCGTTTTCGTGGGATTGGAGCATCTCAATCCTGTCCAGTCCTCCGCATTCCTCGATCATCAGACACAGCTTCTCCGTCTCGCCCATCTTCTCCGCAGCCTGCAGGTCAGCACAGCCAATGACCCGTTACTAACAGACTCACAGAACCCAGGGAACACATACTAGCGCAAAACTGTTATCAAGGGTGAGGAAAATCCACGGATTTGGTGGAAAACACAAGACTAGATTAGGTTCTTGTTGAGTATGACTATCATAATAACCTATTTAAGGTTATTTTTAGTATATAAGGTATGTGGGCCTGATAAAGACTAGGTTTTGTTTAAAATGGTGTGTATTAACTAAAAGGCATTAAAAGGCTTGTTCAAGATTGAGCTGATTAAGAATTAATAACATTATTATGCTATAACGTTACGTCCCTGGCTTGTGTGATGACACTCAACAGTGCCACTGAATGACTGTTAGTGTGTCAGGGTTTGTTTGTTTTTTGTTAGCTTTCTAGATAATGAAATTGTTAATGAGCTGATCCATTGTCTGAGTTCAGTGTAGTGTAAATATGGTTCATCAAATATACTGTACGTGGTATATAATTAGAATAACTTCAGTACGCTGAGAGCAACAATATGTAATGGAAGCTAACGTTCATCTTGATCATGAAAGTACCATGATAATATTCAAGATGGCGTCCAGGATGACCAAGATGGTCTTGCTGTCCTTGGCTGACAGGAGGTTCAGCAGAGGGCTGAGGACACCGCACTGAACCAAGTACGCCACCTGCTGCACCGTCCCCCCGCTGGTGTAGTTGGTGATGGCCCACACAGCCTCTTTCTGGGTCTTATAGTCTCCCTGTGCCAGGAGAATAAATATGACGAATCTCAAAATTGGGCCAGTGTTGACATTATTCAATTTGCCAATACGTGAGCGCTACATTCAGACCATAAAGTTATGTCCGATGTGATGGAGCACTATGGTAATACTGCACTGTGCCAAAATACAGAGGAAAAACTGGGAGCTTTGAAACATTTCCCATCTCAAAACTACTAATTCTGTTCAGGCTAATCCTTTTCAAGCAATAGTTTGACCAAAAAAGGAAATTTACACAGTTTTTCCCAAATGTAGTCGATCAGCCGAGACATATTTGGTGTCCCATGTTTGCTTCTTTAGTTCTGCACTGGAGCTTCAAGGCTAATGTGGCTAACAAGTGAGGGAAGCTAATAGCCTCTAGTTTAGCATTGTGCAAATTTTATGAAACTCTATGTACAAATGGTATTTTGGCCAAACTGTTCCTTTAATTCAAAAATACTGGTTACGAAAATCCTGAGTGTGTCTCACCTGCTGCAGGACCTCCACCAGCAGGGGCACCAGACCCGCGTCCACCACCTCCTTGATTTGTGAGTCTTTCCCAGCCGTGATGTTGGACAGCGTCCACGCCGCCTCCTTTTGGATGTTGTTCTTTGGGTGGCGCAGCAGAGAGGGGAACAGAGCCAGGGCCCCGGCGTTCAGAACCCTCTGAGTCTGCTCGTCTGTACCCGTCACGATGTTCCCCACTGCCCGCAAAGAAGGAGTCTGAGGAATTAACAAAACACGGGGGCATTAGCAATAGAAATAACGATACGTTAATTATGGTTAACGGTGCAGAGTGTGGGTGAACACATCCGGCCATGAGAATGTCAGATTCGTAACCAGTATTTGTACACTAATAGTAATTTAATAATCAAACACATTAATTCATATGTTTATGCTTTTGACAAAAGTCAGGCTGAGAGCACGATTTTTAACAGTTCCTTTTCAAACAAGGAGAGCTGACAGGAAGTCGGTGAGTTATGTTTATTGATTATAGCACATTTATTATAAATTCTCTATGATTGCAGCACTGCACTGTATACATTTCTTGTCAAACTACGGCATCTATTAGGTCAAAATGTGCACTTCCGTCCTCTATG
This sequence comes from Olivaichthys viedmensis, assembly GCA_028565825.1. Classification (NCBI taxonomy): domain Eukaryota; kingdom Metazoa; phylum Chordata; class Actinopteri; order Siluriformes; family Diplomystidae; genus Olivaichthys; species Olivaichthys viedmensis. The sequence continues at coordinate 1,931,340 of JAOUQW010000011.1, forward strand.
CACCTGCCCACAAGATTTTTACACAATTTTCTTACAATTTGGTCATTGCCAATTCCAATCGGCTACCTAGGTCTCTCGATCACACAACAGCTACCTGGAAGGCTGAACACACTTGGAGGAGAGCATTAACTGTATACATGAGCTACAAGGCTTCCACGATTGCCTAGTGTTGCTCTGATCAACAGTGAAGGGAGGATGGCAGTCCCTCCCACCCAGAGAGCAAGGTCAATTTTGTTCTAATGAACTCCCGGCCACAGCCGTGGCATCATCGAGATTTGGACTTGCGATCTCCTGGCGACAAGGTGAAACGTTAAGACAGTTGCGCCACTCGGAAGCCACCTAAAAGCAAGTTTTTCAGCCACGCAAAAGTTTGACTTTACTTGATGTCCGCACACTTTGGAATGTCTTTTAACGTAGTTCTGAGAAAACAAGAGAAATCATGCTATTTAGGTATGATACGATTAAAAACATGACCTCAATTAATCTTATATACAAACAAATAAGGGTTCAGTCTGATTCACGCTCAAAACCCAGGACATTATCAGCACACCTTTACCGGTAGTTACCGGGCTTTTTACGTCATTCAAAACATGCAGCCTTTAAACTGTATTTTACTGGGACGCACGCCTTTACATTTGCCTTGAAAGTCTCATTACACAAGATGTGACCTATAAAAAAAATAAATCAATGGACTTGGTGGAATTTACGCTTCAAACACTTGAGCTTGTTTATCACCCAGACCTTCTTTCTGCTGCTGATAAATGACCGCATCTGGTAAACTTTACTGTGCTATTCATCTGATGAGGAATTCCACTCTCGGCACGAAAGGCCAACACTGAATGCATTGCTCTAATTTCCGTACATTACCCTTGTTATTCTTTTTCATTTCATCGGCTTTTCCTCCTGTTGTTGCTTCTTGGTGCTGATGTTTTAAACCAGCCGCCTCAAACGGTGTCGGCACGTCTTTCCCGGTAATGCATCACACACGAGCCCTCTCGCTAATTTCCCGGGAATTGTACTAGGTCTCGCCCCAGTAGATCGGCGTATCACTCTTCCCGGGATTTCTAATCTGGCTTGCGTTCACACTTAACCCCTTCCCGTTTATTTGGCGTTAAATTCCTGTATAAAGGTGCATGTGCGAAAGAGGCTTGAGCTTCTCACTATGATGGTGATGTCCAAGCAGGTGAGCAGCTGTACGAGTTGGGGCACGAGGCCAGCCTGCAGCACCACTTCGATTCGCTCGTTGGGGCCGTCGGTGAGGTAGGACACGGCCCAGCACGTATCGGCCAGCACCTCAGCGTCATCGTGCTCAAGGAGGCATAGCAGAGCCGGCAGCATCTGCTGCACCGCAGTCACGGGAGGAGCTGGGTTCTTATTCCGGCACAGATTAGACAGAGTCCACGCCACGTTCCTCAGGTAGCTCGCCTACACTCAGGGAGGAAGAGAGACTTCAGTAATGACATGGGGTCAATCATGGATCAACTGCTTGATAAATAATGATTGTATTTCTTTTCTTTTAGTCTAAGATGATCTTATTCACTGCTTTTGAACCAATCAAATATAAATGAAGAACACGGTCATACGAAACTGAAAAGAAACATTATGTCCTGTCTGCAAATGCTCTTAAGTTTCACGTCTTGGGTCAATTGTGGATGAACATAACATAATGCGTTAATTGTAGTCCAAGACTATTCTATTCACGTTCTTTGGACTTATCAAATGTAAAGTGAGGACAATGTTTTATATTTCACAGGCTCAGCGGGTTAGCTATAAAAAGCAATGTCCTATCAGCACATGTTCTCAGGTTTCACGAGTGACACACATTCTGAAGCAAACTACAAGCATGTACACTCACCTGGAACACAGAGTATGAGCCAATTGGTATCAACGCAAAGGTGTAAAAGTGGGCATATAATGAGGAAATGAAAACACAATGCATCAAGTGTGTATTCCAGTCTCTTCATGACTGTGTGTTTGGCTGGGGCGCTTTTGATTACAGCATCCTGTTCATCCCTCTACAGAATATTTGCATAATAGTAGAATGGAAATGTGCTTCCTTTATTATACTCAAATAAACTATATTATACTCATTATATAACATTAGGCCCCAGGCTTCCAAAGTGTGAAGGCATCATTTTAGCTGAAAGCTAGAAATTATATGGATGATAATATAGTTCCACGTTGAATTTTACGTCGTAAACATGGGCCATCCCTGCTATTTTACTAAATTATTCAAAAATACGACAACGTAGTAAAAACTACGATAATGTCATTTGAGGCAAGTATATGAAGCTACATTTGCCTCATAGGTCCAGTGCAAAAGTGAAGAAGCAAAGTTGGTTGATTGACTACATTTGGGGTAAAAGAAAAACTGTGTAAATTAGATTTTTTGCCAATCCATTCCTTTAATCTCCGAGTTACCATTGCCCAGTGTAGTACTCCACTACTAGTGATGAGAGAGGCACTTACAGTAAACATAGACAGGTTGGGAACAGACAGCAGTGCAAGAACGGGCTCGATGGCTCCGTGTTTGATGACTTTGTCCCTGTATGTAGAGCCATCACCTTAAGAAGACAACAAAGTTAGACTCAACCAGAAATCTACCTAGGGGTTTATTTGATCAAACCTTAACGAATTACAACACAGTGTTGTTCTCTCACCAGCGATATTGCCGAGGGCCCAGATGGCTTGCTCGCTGACATGAGGATGAGGAGAGGAGATGAGGCTGATGAAGGCCGGGATGGCGCCCGCCTCCACCACGGCCCTTGTCTGGTCCGAGGTGCCTGAAGAGATGTTGGTGAGGGCCCAGGAGGCCTCGAACTGGATGGGGGGACAGTGGGATAGTGAAAGGAAGCTCACGAACGTAGAGATCAGACCTGCGTCCACGATCGAGTCGATAGGAGGGTGTTTTTCTCTGGACAACAACTTCCTGTTGGGGTAGGAAAGGGGTGAAAATGGTAGACATACAATCTGTGCCATGTCAGACAGCACACAGTTTGGCATCTACTCACATAACATTTGATCTCTGCAGCACACACACACACACACACACACACACACACACACACACACCATAAAAAAGCACCACTGTTAACCATAATGAATATGTAGAGCTGGTATTCCCCACGGAAGTAACAATTCACCATAAACCATACTGCAGTCCAAATTAAGTCTTAGATCTAGTTAGAATCATGCAAAAAAATGAATGTTATTATTTTGAATTTGTATCATATCATTGTGTAATACCGCCATGCAATAGGCCAAAAGAGGTGAAAAACAGACCTTAGCGTTCAAGCCGTGGCCCAAAAGATATCTAAAAGGAGCCTTACTATCTGTGCAATGGCCTAAACAAAGTGTAAAGTGGCCCAAAAACTGTGTAAATGAGAGCGTAGCGGCCCAAATGATGTATAAAAGAGGACTTGGTATTCATCGAGTGGCCAAAAAAGAAAAATTATGAGCTCCCAGACACAGTGTCTGTTACCTTGCCGCCTGTGTGGCCTGCAACTGATGATCCAGACTTTGGCTGTTTACACCACTGACGATCTCCTCCACACTCCAATGCTGGAAGGACTGCAGAGTGCAAAAGAGGTAACGCAAGTGCACGTGTAAGCATCAGCTGCTTTTTCACTTTTTCCCCCTCCCAACCCTTCAGCGTTAAAAGAGTGGAGTAAGACAACGTCGCCTGGCTTTAACGCCATTTTATATGTTCCCAAATTTCTGTCATTTTAGATGTCATCTTATTGTGAAAAGTAAATGCTGTCCTGGACAATCTTTTCCATGTTTTGCACTCAGCCTTTGAATGGCGTTTATCAAGCCCGACGCCTCTACTGCAAGACATGTTCATAGGAAGTCTACCGTTGTACCTGTAGCGATTTGCTTTCTAAATAACAGGCCTCAATCTTCTGCGTCTTGTTGAGAATCAGACTATTGAAAGGCTTGTTAAGAATTCTCTGTAATTTCCCCTCCACTCGAACGTGTACGTTTATGCACTCGGTTTTCATGCCTGCCACTTAAATTGACATTTGGGATTATTGAATTGAACCGTGCCCGGATTGAATTTGACATATTTTCTGGTCCGACCTATTTCATAACATAACATGACACGTGCGATATCGAGTAACCAAACTTGCACATGACTACAGGACATAACTTGTCTTAAAGCACACCGCCATAGCGCCCATGATGCTTTGCATAACCTGGCAGCAGAAGCTTGCAGAAAGTTGGCTCGGTTAATAAGAGGATGTCAGTCTCGGATGATAGAATAGAATAGAAAGCTCCTTTACCGTCACATATACAAGTACAGTGAAATTGATTCTTCGCATATCCCAGCATGTTGGTAAGCTGAGGTCAGAGCACAGGGTCAGCCATGATACAGCACCCCTGGAGCAGGGAGGGTTAAAAGCCTTGCTCAAGGGCCCAACAGTGGTAGCTTGGCAGAGCTGAGGTTTGAACCCACGTAATGCAAATTTTAAACAAATCCTGTGCAATGCATTATGGGACCCAGGCATCTTACTGCGTTCACCTGTGCGTTTTGGTTGTGTTCCTGAAGCGGGGAAGAGTCGTCATCCGGCAGACAGCTCACATTTCTCCTTTTTAAAATCTGCTCATCTTTCCTCGCTTTTCGGAGCTCCACGTTGACCTCGATCCGCCTTCGCCTCAACTCCTGCGGTGGGAAAAAAAAGCGATGCCGACACGCTCACTTCGAATAAAAAGCAATGTTGCCAAATCATCAAGAATAAAACCGCGTCACCTACGTTCGCGTCCTTTCCTTTATTTTTGAACTGGGTTAAGCGGGCGACGCTGTCACTGGCGGGAACGGACATTTTCTCCTGTACAGATGCAGAACAGAAATTATGTCACATTAGTAGCTCGGCCTGGGTTTTGGCCGCCGGTAGCTGGAGTTTTCATCAGGGATGTCTTCTGCACTAAAAACCCAACGGCTGAGTCCCGTGTGCCCTTCTATACACATACACTACATAGGGTATGAGATAATTACTCATACACTACATAGGATATGAGATAATCACTCGTACACTACATAGGGTATGATATAATTACTCATACACTACATAGGATATGAAATAATTACTCATACACTACATAGGGTATGAAATAATTACTCATACACTACATAGCACACTACTTAGGGGATGAAATAATTACACATACACTACATAGGGTATGAAATAATTACTCATACACTACATAGTGTATGAAAATTACTCATACACTACATAGCACACTACATAGGGTATGAAATAATTACTCATACACGACATAGGGTATGAAATAATTACTCATACACTACATAGGGTATGAGATAATCACTCATACACTACATAGGGTATGAGATAATCACTCATACACTACAT